>VYXH01000972.1:50506-72256 GCA_013397275.1 Burhinus bistriatus | reverse complement strand
GCTGTGGGGAAGAGCCGGTTGGGAAAAGTCGGGGAGCCCCGGCCTGGGGCAGCGCGGATCCCTCACCTGCCGGCCTGTCACCTGGCCGCTCCTCCCTCCCCTTGGCCCTCTCCCAGTTTGCCCAGCTGCTGTGGGACGTCCGTCTGCTGGTTCATAACACCGTGCTGCTGGCGTGAAGGGAGGCGGGCAACTTTTTGCGCTGCGGGTTTATTTTTGTTGGCGGGGGGTGCTTCCATCCCACGCACCACGCTGCGGCTTTGAGGGCCCGTTTCACTCGGGGTTTGCGTTTCTGGCCTCCCCACCTCCAGCAGCTCCCGCAGAGCTGGCCAGCCGTGAAGGCGATCGGCTGCACCCAAACGCTGCACATGGATACCTGCCACAAGGTCTAGCAGCTCAACTTGAGCCCCACCAAGCTGGTCCACAGCCTTGTCCTGCTCCTCACCGCCTTTCCCCCCCTTCCTCTGCCATTGTGTGGTGTGTGTGCATTTGATCGAGGAACATCTCCCTTCCTGTTCCCACGCCTTGCCCTGGAAAAACGGTGGAAATGGCAACCCACCGTTAGCAAATGAGTTCATGGGGCCCGCTGTCCACGTTGCGGAGGCCCCTGGGAATGAAGATGCATGACCTGTTGTGGCGACCTGCCTTCGGTTACCATTTTTGTTGGAGACTCTTTGGAAATTTGTACATCTGGTGGTCCAACATTTCCACTCAGCTTAACCTACTGCACATGCATTTATCCCACAAGACCTGGCGGTGGCTGGGTGATCGTATCCACAAAGATAGTAACAACACCAAGTTTCTTGCCCCTCTAGAGCTGGGCAGTCTCACCTCACGACAACCAACCCCAGAACCACTTTCCAATACTTTCCAAAGAGATCTTGCTGCTGGCCAGAGCACTGGGCAAAGGCTGCAGGTAATTCCCATAGAACGTGTTCTCTCCAGGTTAGAACAGAAATAACAGTACTGTGTATGGCGCAGAAGATTTTCTGCTGAAAACCCCGTGTATGAACTTGGTAGTGTCTTCCAAAATATGCACTGTTGTTTCTGTTTAAATGAACTGAAATAATAAAAATGGTTTCAACACTTGTGCAATGTGGTCATTTTGGAGGCTGAAACATGTGAGCATCGTACACCCTTTTCAACCAGGATGTAAAGCAATAGTTTTTCTTGTGTGGCTCCAACAGGGTGAGGCACATGAGAGCGGGAACACTGGAAATACATTTTTATTTGCCTTCCTCTTACCCCTGTAAGATGGGCTTATAAGACAAATCACTTGGAAGTTCCCAGACTTAAAAAGAGGGGTCAGGCACAGTGATGGCTCAGGAAAGAGCACCATCTAGTGAAAAGCCACTTCTTGCAAAAGCTCCATCCCCTACAAGTCTCCAACCAGACAATGACTAACCCAGCCCAACCTACCTCATAACATCTGAGGCAATCCTGAGCCAGGTAGCATGGTAACAGATAACAGATGCCTAAAATTTTCCATAACATGCACACTGAGATCTTTAGCTCTACCCTCTTGGTTGTCCGTCAAGACAACGTCTCCTCTGCTTGTCAAGTCCAGCCTCACAAGTCAACCTCTGTCTTCTGCTGCCTCACCTGGAGCTGACACAGCCCTGGTCTTTGCTGTAGGGGTCCCCCAGCCATGTTGTGGGGATCAGAAGCCCCAAAGAGAGGGCTCAACCTCCCAGCTGAGTTTGTACCGGGTGTGTACATGCCCATGCATATGAGCTCACACGTGCCGCTCTTGCAAAGAGTTGGGAAATGCTTTTGGGGAGTCTTTTCAGCACAGGGGAGCAAAGGTACTCTGCCAGCAAGGCTGTCCAGGAGCCTTTACCGTAGTCATAATCTAAACCAGGAGGCGTGGAAATTAGTGTGGAAAATGTTGAAGAAAGATGACACGTCAACTTAGCACCAGAGCAGGAGGATCAGCTGGTGGGCCCCATCCGTCAAAGGTGTTATGGCCCTTAAAGTCAAGGAGGGTGAATCAAAACACAGGCAGAGAAGGTGTAATTTTTTCTGTCATCAGAAATATTCCCTGCCAGGGTGGGCTTCTCCAGCTGCTCACATATTAGGAGGAGAATTAGCAAAGGTAGGCAGGGCTGTGGGATGGGTAGACAGCTCCCTGGACTACCAGGGGGTCAGAGGCTCCGTTTAGATCTGAGCCCAGGTCCCCCTTGCCTGTGGGAAGGCTCGTGGGCCCAGGACCAGAGACCAGTGAGCATCTGCCACAAAAAGGCTGTATCAGCCACTTCAGATGCCCACTCCGTGCTCTCAGCAGCACTTAATACATCCTTTTTACCTCTCCCTTCCCCGAGATGTAGTCTGTGCTCTACTTTTGTCTTTAAATTGTTATCCACCCCCAAATAATTCTTTATCTGAAAATATCCTGTCTGCACCCACGTATAACCACAAACCAAAACAGAGAGGCAGTAGATGAAGGGAAATTTGTGCAGCAGCTTTGTGGATGCCAGCCTCCTGACAAATCCTTTGCCTTCAAATCGTCCCTGACACTGGTTCCCCTCGGTTTCACCGTTTACCATACATCCAGCTCTGCTTTTCCAACACTATAAAAAAAATAATAAAATATATCAGGTGTTCTTTCATTGACTCTTTCACATTCTGATTTGTCACAAACTTTGCTGCAGGGCTCCCTACTTCTTGCTAGGGAACTGGATTTAAGGGCGAGTTGCACTCATGAATGAGACTGGAATTTGGATCTGCACAACATAATCTGAACATTTGTGTGTAGTGGCATGAATTAGCAATATGAGCGCATTGTTCCCATTTGCTGGAAATTAGCTGTCCTTGCAACTGAATAGAAAACAGAGTGCAATGTAATGATGGAAGCAGCAGCTATTAAAGATTTGTTTTCATCATGTCTAAGCAGCTACAAAACTGAGACACTGAGCATTAATGTGGCTGACAACAGCACGCGGCGTTTTCTTTGTGTTCCTCCTTGTTTGAAGCCAGTGCCTGGTAGTTGGGATAACGGCAGCTACACCTGAAGAGATTTGAATATCATTTTCCTTCTTCAAACTCTACCAATGTCATCTCTAAAGTCCTGTGAGCGGTACAATCTTTGCTGCAAAATTGTGGACTGTGGTTGAGAGCAACCTTCAGGAGAAGTTTCCCCATTCCCGTGAATGATGTCTCTATCTCAGTTAACATGTAAAAGTTCTTAGTGTGTCACAATCAGCAGACATTGGAGTTCGCCCTTAGGACAGGAGATAGCGTGGCATGGGTGAACTGCAATAAAACCCACCCAAACCAAAACACAAAGACTTATGACCTGCAATATTAAATTAATGAATTCAAAGAAAGTTCCCTGGGTTCTTCTTCTGCCCCTCTGTGGGAAACTTGTGGGGCTTTGATGGGAGGAGAAGGGGAGCAGTCTTGCACCTAGCTGTCGCCCGCCACGTACCTCAACTGCTCATCACTGCTCTTTCTGATTATTTCTCAATTCTGGGAGGCAGTGCTTATCGGTTGCTCATGCAGATGTCATTTTAGTTAGTTGCTCAATTGGTGGGGGCACATCTAGCAGGTCCACCTCTGCAGCTCACCGGGGCCCCTCCATCTGCTGATAAGCTGTGCTAACACCAAGCTCTGAAAACTCCCCCTTACGTATATCATTGGAAACCCTGATATAAATACTGCCTTGTTCTTCTGGTCAAAGATTTCCAGTTACTTATGTTTAATGGACCTGAAAACAGGTCAAGGAAAATCTCTGCTGACACTCCCAGCAGAACCACACCCACGTACATTTGTGACAGCGACACATAATCTTATTTCACATTGTACTTGCTTTAAATATTCTCAAGACCAAATAAATCATCTGGTGAGCTCCATGTTGTACCTGCACTGACTGCTCGGTCAGTATCAGCAACTTCCAAGCAGTTAATACGGAAACAAGAAATAAAAGGAACCGAAGAACGAGAAGAGCTTCACAATCGGCTTTGCCGTCCCGCAGGGATAAGGCGTGTGCAGGTGTGTTGCAAAGAAGGTGACGTTTCCTCCCCTTTGCCCTCCTCCTGCCTGGGCTCAGAAACAATAGTTGCTATAACAATAATAACTCGCACGGCCTCTTACTGCCTCCGCCAGACCTTTGGAGATCTGACAGTGTTTGCAGAGAGACTCGAGCCGTACCTGCGGGCTCGCCCTGCATTCAGCCCTGTAGGGTAGGTGCTAGATAGAGCAGAAAGGGAGGGATGAGAAGAGACTTGCAGGCTGCAAACGCTGTTATCATTAAGCCTCTTGGGAGGGTTTTCTCTTGCACTTCGGCTTTACACTTCGTGCTTTGTCAAAGGACACTGTTAACAGGCGTCTGCTCCAGCCATCCTGTTCTTTTCAATATACCTTTTAATTTAATCTTACTCTATTTCTGTTTTCAGCAAGGGTTGTCGTCCAGTTACGTGCAAAGCAAGGGATAGGCAAATCTATGCCAAAAGGCCTTATTGAAGTATCAGAAAACATCCATCAAATCAATTTACAAAACTGAATTATGTGGGACCCCAGAAGTGAAAAATGACAAACACAGAGAGTTAAATTGATAGCAGACCAGGATAAAAGCTTTTAGTCAATGCAGGCTGTAAAATTAATCAAATGCAGTATACTCCCTAAAAATTAGAGCAGTTTCCTCATCCCCTGCACTCTACTCAATTTCAGATCTAAATAACATACAAAGTAGATTAAAATTAATCAATACAGCAGATCCCACAGTAAAGCAACTAATCAAGAAAGCAACACATGCATTTGCAACCAATTATTTATTACCATCACCACGTGTGGCCAGGATGTGAACGCATATGGCATCCCTGGCTTCTCTTGAACCAATGCCAGAGCTGATGGGTGTATTTGCTTTTTGTGCGAGGCAGTAAGAGAAACCATCAATGTCTGGGGCACTTGGAAATATTTGCTTGAATCTTGCAAATATTACGAAGGGTGAAACAGGCCAAAATTGCATCTGTAGTGTGGACATGCAACTGTAGCATTTTCTCTGTCTAGGGCGTGAGTGCTCCATCTCTGACTTCCACTATTCAGTTTTTCTCTGTAGGTGTATATGGACTGGATGAGACCTCCCAAGCTACAGAATGTGAGAGAGGAGAGTCCTCCAGGTGTTGGGAACCAATAGCCCATAGGTGATGGCAAAAATTTCCAGCTTATCCAAACATATGAACACCATTTCCCCTTCGTATCTTTGCATTCAATACTTGCCCAAACTTTTCCTATTGATGTTCATGAACCTGCCACTGCAGCATGAAAAAGAAGTACCAAAAGAGATGCCTTCCTCAGGAAGACCAACAAGGAGCATGCGTGTTTCACAGAGATCCAAGTGCAGCCTAGGAACTCACATCTTGGACTGTCAACTTCAGGCCTATTCACAAAACCTATGGGCTGAACGTGAACTGCTTTAAAAACTGCTCTTTGAATTTCCATCATCAGCCACCCACCAGCTGTTTTGCCAACACCTGTGTGTTACAACATGTACCTGTAACAGACTGTGGTAGTTGGCTTCATACCTTGAGAAAAAAGTAGACTCCCTTTATTGAAGTTTCCAGTGCTAGAAAGCCAGCAAGTTCCTCTCCCTATGTCATGAAGCCCCATTTTCTCGCACACAGGTTCTGCACCCGTTGCCAGTCAGCCCAGCTCTGCAAGATGACATACACCCACCAGATGGTCCTAGGACTTCTGCACCAGAATTGCTGATGTGCACAAGGGTCAGCAAAAATGCACTGTGCTTTTCCTCAGCTTAACACGCTTCCAAATCACAGAAAAGTACAAAAGGCCATTGAACATCTCTGTTCAGAAGCATGAACAGTTGGCCTGTTATCGAGTACAGATCTCTTGTGGCAGTGGGTTAAAATAAGTTCCGTTCTCAAAAGGGGAAAAGAAAGCTGCTTCACCAAGCACTGTAAACCGATGCCATGTGGGTCCTAGGAAATCAAAGACACATTGCCGTAAACCCTAATGCCACAAGGGACAACAGGGACTTGGGCATTCACTGGGCGCTGTGCGTGCATGCAGTGATACAGTCTGGTTCAGCATGGCAAGCATAATGTCATGACACATGAGGTGCCACCGGTCATCAACTTTTATTACCACACTGCTTCCCTCTGCCCTTCCTCTGAAGAATTAATTCTAAGTGTATATGAATAGCACATGGCTTTGGTAGGGTGATTGTCCCCACTGTCAAAGGAAGTTCTTGAGGAGGAACCAGTCTCATGGACATTCTTCTCTCCACATTCCCTAGACCAGGAGAGCCACCTTAACAGCATCATTTCTCCCTTCCCTTCTCTGCCTTCAGTTGCAAGAGTTCTGGCTGCTGGTGGCAGCCTAGGCTTGGCTGGCTATTTGCAGCAGCCAGCTCATGGGACGTGCTGCGAGGTGGACACATTGCAGGGTTGGCATTCTGGCTGGTTAGGGTCTCCCCTCACTCCTGTAACGCTAGGCTGCTTCTCAATCATTTCTTAGCAGCTTGGGCTAAGAAGCCAATTACATTGGCTGTGTCAAGAATGGGATACGGCATCTCTGGCATCCCAGGCTGGGCAAGTCACGTTTTGCAACACACACTGATGTGCTTTTGTGTGGAAGGGATCTATTTCATATTAAGCAGCCGTCATACGGTATTTTTGATCACCATCTGTAAGCAAATCCAAGCAAAGCTCATTCCAAGGTCAGCTGGGTATTTCTGCAGACTTATCTCCAGCCTTTCAGGCTGCAGAGTGGGCCACTGCACTGGCCATTTAAACCTCCGATAGATCAAACAGAGACAGAACTTACCCAGACTGGAAAGAAAAGAGATTAGGATCAAACAGCCTCCTCCGTCCCTGCAGCTCTGTATTGACAGGTGTCCAGGATGTCATTACAGTAAGCAGACGGCTTCAACTAATGAGGTCTTTGTCTTCACGACTTTTTTTTTATTATTGTTATTTTTTGCCAACACAGGACAGTTAAACCGTGCTTAGACATATTTGAGCTTTGCTTTTAGCCAAGCTGATTCAGTATCTTACTGCATACCTGCCCTGGGAAGCGAGGCAGGCGGGGGCCATGGCAGTGGCTATCTGAGGTAACCTGCCTGTCCAGAGAATTTGTTTGTGGCTGATTAAATAGCCGTGTCATCTGAGAACTTCAGCAAATGCTGTATTTCCCTTTTTATTAACTTCTCCCTCCTCCCACTGTCTGCCTGGGTTAGCCAACAGCAGAAAGTAACTCATGTGTTTACAGTAAGAGATCAGAAAGTTGAGAGGCCCCTCATCAAGAAACATCGCTTGACAGAGCAGCAGATTAAATGCCTCACATAATAAATGCCTCAAATACATTAAAAAAGCTGATGCTGCACAGCTAGACATAGGATTTGGTGGTGTTTCTCTTGCACAGTTATGCCCTTCAAAATCCTTTGCTTTGATTTTGATTCTCTCTCTCTCCTTTGTAGTATGTTTCCAAATGTTGGCATCCATTTTCTCATGTTTATCACAAGCCAAGAGCGGTGGTGCATGTGTATATTCAACTCCAAACCACATCTGAGGGTTTAGTGTTACACGGGCAGAGAATCAGGTTAACGTCCCTGAAACCATCTCCCGTTTATTCCACCAAGATGGGAATAAAGGTGCCCGTAGCAAACTTTGTCCTGCAAAGCATTAGGCGTCTTGGGATGCTGTTAACATCGCTGTTTCTCATTGAAGGTAATGACATTGCACTTTATACAAATTGGGAACACTGTTAATTTGATTGGCTTATGAAGAGCTGTTGACAGCCTGTACGTACATAGACAAGCAGGTCTCTCCCTCTGTCATTAGTCTGATTTGCACACTAATCCAAATATCAATAAAACTATTTGTAATACCTTTACGTCTCTGTAACCACAGATACTCCCGCCACACTAAGTATCTGAATCTGAAAGTGAAACGAGGAGGCTCATCTCTCTGTGCCAACATATGGCCACATCAGGTTACTCCTGTAATCACATTCGGTGCCTTTTTCGAGCATCTTTAAAATGAAAAGAGGCACTGAGTTATTCTCTCAGCTGTTGTGGCACCAGAAGAATAAAGCAGACATTGCAGCTTATGCTGAAACCCCGGGGCAAAGAAAATAGTTTTGGGCCAGGAGTTTACAGCTGTGCAGGTAAAGAACATGCAAAAGATGAAGATATCTTGCTGTGCATATGTAAGGCTATTTTGAAATAATCTGTACTTCAAAAACAATTTTCTAACTAAGAATTCATGGGCAGAATTTGTCTGCTCATTTAGCGTGACTCTATACGCCATCTGATATTTACTTCTGCAAATGATTGTTTAGATATTGAGCTGTTTATTCTCACACAGAATTTAATTGTGCGGGATGTGACTGCTAATGACAGAAGAGCAATCCCTGCTAAATATCTGGACCTCAGCTAATATCCACAATCTCTGCATGGCAGCAATTTTTTCCCGTCTTTCATTACCTTCAGAGGAATTGTGGCAGTCCCCTCTTCTCAGCTATGGCTACAGCACCCTCTCAGCTATCGCCCTCGGTCTATGCCGACAAGGTATCTGGAGAATAACCCATGGTGTTCCCTGCTCCTGAGACCTGAGCACGCCGCTTTCATCACCTGTCTCTTCTGGCACAGGCAGCAGGAATTGGGGAATGCAATGCCTACAAGCCTCTGAGAGGTTTTCCTACAAACAGCAAATGTCTAACTACCCATCCTGGTATAATTTATCATAACTCTAAAAGAGAGGACAAGAGACGGCTCTAGAAACTTAATGGGCTATGTAGGATTTAGATGTTTGTGCAACACTGCTTTGCTGTGCATCGGAACAAAGCGCCGTGATGATTGTTATAAAAGTGAGAATGAAGATGTAGACTAATCACCTTCCCTCATCGGTAAAGGGTGTTGGTTGTTTTCAACGTTTACTGTATGTATGGCTCGTGTAACAGGGCCGACTGGAGTGTGTGCTGAAAGACTGAATGAAGAAGGGAGCTGGTTGTGTTTGGCAGGGAAGATGCGCATGATGTGTCTCGTTACTATGGCTTTGTAGGATCACAGAAGTTAACATCTATTAGATCATGTATCAAGCTTCTCCACACCCTCACACTACTTCAAATAGTTCAGGTAACGCCCTGGAGTCCATTTTTAGTGTTTTATCAGTTGAACTGTATGTATCTCGAGCAATGAAATAGCCATCTTTCTTTTCCCTCAGAGGTTTGTGTGGTCTAACATCTCACAGAGCTGTGTCCAGCTCTCGAGCCTGAAACCCTTTTCTTTGAAAGCCATGTAGCCATTTGCACATGATCCACACTCACTAGGTGGAGAGCAGCATTTTATTTTCTTTGCACCCATTATTCAGCTCCCGTTTGGCTCTGAGCCCCCCCAGGGCTAGTCACGGCAAAGCCATTACCTCCGTGCACGTGCACACCACATGCATTCCCGGGGCAATTTCCACCGTAACTCAGCATCAGCTGCTTAGCTCAATGGCTGAAACAAGTACAATGAATTAAAAAACAAGGTAGCAGGAAGCATGATTAGTCCCCAGGGAATTTGCTGCCTCCTAAAGCAACTATTTCCCAAAGTTCTTGGAGCAGGTCTTGCTGCTGTTGCTCTCTTCTACTCCTGCTGTCGTAAGGAGCCCAATGTCTACTGTACTTTTCCCATCAATTACTTCTTGACCCCTGGACTCCCGTCCAACTGACCACTGTCTCTCCTTGCCACTTACTCTAGACAGAGTCTCTCCACCAGGCTTACACCCCACGCTTGTGCCGTGCTTTTCGCAGTGCTGTTCAGGGATGTCCTCGGGAAAAACCCTGTTGTGAGAAGATACACACCTCTGGCTGAGTCTGCAGAGGCAGAAAGGCTGTCACCTCTGGTGCTCTAATGCAACAGGAGCAACAGCCAGACCCATATAATGCCTGGTCTTATAGGTTAGAAGCAACACTTTAAATTATTGTATAGGTTATTCAGGTGCCAGCACTGATGGTGTAGCATCAGTTGGTTAACATTAGTTCTCCACCCAATATACCCATGCTGCTCCCCAGTTCAAACTGGAAAAGAAGTGGCTGCAAATGTACAAATATCCTCACGGAATGAAAGTGTTGATAGTCCCCTCTGGGCCTAGTTTTCTGTGGAAGGGGACTGAAAGTTCTTGTTTGCAGCACAACATGCTGTGGATAAGCGAGCTACTGATCTCTTCCAGAAATGAGCTGCTTACGCAAAACAACTGAGTAGATAATACTTGTCCTGCTGCACATGTCCTTTCTATTTAGGGATGGAAAGCAAAGTGATAACGGAGGATGATTAGCTTCTGTGCTTGGCACCACCTTGCCAGCAGGTAGTGAAATCACGCTTGCAGTTGTTGAACTAGGAATGGGATTATGCAGGGACATAGATGGGAAATGAATAGTGACCCACCTATATGTTAATAATATCAATTAATTAACACATATTCAGAAATGTTGGAATGCCTAATCAAAGAAGCCAGAATTACTGAACAGATGGGTAAACTGAGACAGAAAGGAGCAAACCTTAGCCTCATTTAGGTCCTGGCCCTAAGTGTCCGTTGATGACAAAATTGAGAATACTTCAGGCTGAACTGAGTTTGCATCCATGTCTACCAGCTTCTTCGTTAGGCAACACTGCTTATTCAGTGTCTGGATCCCAGAGGGCCCATTGGGAGGGCATGTCCCCACCCTCTGATGACTACATTTCCACTTGGAGAGCAGAAAGAGGTGAAACATCAGCTGGAACAAGCTGAATGTGCTCAGCCACATTTCATTATGATCGAGACAGACTGGGGCACAACATCTCCATCCGAGCACACTGTGAGAGCACTCTGTTCCCCCTGGTACTGGGAGTAACAAGATGATAAAACACAGCCGCAAGGAACAAGTTTGTCTTCATAAATCTAAAAGGCAGACGTTGAAAAAGTGCCAGCTTTCTGAAAAATTAGCACCCTCTTTCATCATCTAATGAAAAAGGCCCTCTGTCTCTTAAAAAAAAAATAAATTTTAAGCTATTCTAAAATATATTGAAAGCTATTTAAAGAAATGAAGTTATTTTAAAAAGAACTGTTGACTTTGCTGATAGTGCCCTGCTTATTTTTCCACATTGGTGCCTTTTTTAAGAGTAGCAAGTGGCATTTATAGTCACCTCTCTGTTTATTTCGCTAAAGTAAAGGCACAGCTCGGCTTCGTTTTCACAGATCCAAGCCATTTCAAACATCAAAGGCACCTCACATATTGCTCCATCGCTGGGTATGTGCAAACAGACCTGAGCTGTGAAACTGCAGCAGGGCAGCAATATTTTTATGGATTTCAATGTTCAGTCATTTTTATATCATCTTAGTAAACACACAGAAGGTCAAAAGCTTTGAAGCTTTGACAAGGGTTAGCCCAAAGCAACATCAGCCCAGCTGGAAGGGCAGGTGCCACGGACTGCCGAGGGGGCAAAGGCAGAGTATTCGGGGCAGGAGAGCAGACCATGCCTTGGTGAAGGGTGGCCGCATTTCTGACGTTACCGTATCTGAGAGACTCCAGATTTTGCTTGCTTTCTTATAAAAACTCTTTATACCATGAGATATCTGGGTTGGAGTGCAGTAGGAGCCCCTTGGGGGCCTGCATTTACTAGCACTGGTTACTGACTGTTTGTCTGGTGACGATGGTGAGCTTGGAGGCGAGGAAGGGAGGTACACAGCCACTTACATCACCCCTTTGCAGAGAGCAGAAAGCATGGCTCTGACCCAACACTTTGCAACACGCCTGGGGATCCTAGAGCCAAGACATGACACCACCGAGGAGAGAGAAAAACACACTCTGGATTGAGGAGCACGCTTGGGAGGGAAGACCACGCCAGGAACCTCAGACCTGCAGTTCTTTTTAAAACATACAGCAGTGGCCTCTACTGGCTCTGATCAGGACATCAGTTTTGTTTCTTTTTGCTGCTTTTCTCCCTGCTTGGATGGGGCTGCTTACAGCAATGACCAAGCTTTGCAGGGCACAGGTCCTCATTTCCCAAGGGAAAAGTGAGAGCCGGAGAGGAAGAAGAGAGTTTGCAGGACACATGACAGCACTCATCAGGACAGGACCCCGAAACTAACAGGGCTCTTTTTACTGAGGAGTGGTTTGATGAAGCTTGACCCAAGTTCCTGAAGTAAACCTGTGATGTGCTGCCTTTTGGGGCTGAGTGGGTAGACGTGCTGCTGCGGGACGTAGTTTAGTGGTGGTTTTGGCAGTGTTGGGTTAATGGTTGGACTCAACGATCTTAGAAGTCCCTTCCAACCTAGATTCTATGATTCTATGAGCAGCCTGGGCCTTTCCCTGTGCAGCTTTCCTAATGTCTCTGCCCAACCTGAGCTCTCTTCCAAGTCTTGCCCATCAGGCACCGAGCCACAGGGCAGGACTATGGGTGCCAGCCCACCTTCTTCCCCAACGCTCCCCGTGCCCATCCTCAGTAGGGGAGAGACTCAAATGGAGTGAGGGCTGCCCTCCTCCACCAGCACACCTCTGAGGGATGGGGCTTTCAGGAGCCGCCTTTTCCTCCAAAGGACCTCCCTGCCTCTCACCACGTTTCTGCCTTTGCTGCCTGCAGGCGGGAGTGACAGGCCCGCCTGGCTTCACAGAGCAGTGGGATGTACAGGCAGCTGCTTTCACATGCACAGCTTTAGTTTCAAGATCTATTTCTGCCCAGAATTGTTACTCTGAATCACCGGTCCTTTGGCCACTGAACTTCAAATGGCTTTAAAAGCTGCCGTTACTGACCTTGCTGGCCTCTCTCCGGGACCCACGGGGAACATCCCACACTGCTCTGTGTTTCGAGAAGAGGCACAGGCAGGCAAGCGCCATGGCCAGCATCACCCAGCTTGGGTGGGAGCAGCACTCAGAGCTCCCAGCTCCGTTTTAATGCCTTGGCTGCTCCTCCCACCACCCACCATCGCTGTTGTGATCCTCTCAAGAGCCCAGACCGAGCACCTTCCAACAGCAGCTACTCCTTTAAGACCACGTTACTGTTGTATTTATGTATTTATGATCAACAGCAGCAGATAAACCCTAAATGCTAAAGCTATAGGCGGAGCCGCGGTCACGTGTTGAAGGCTGCCTGCATCTGCTCCCCAGCTGCTCGCTCCCCCAGGCCATCCGAGAGGATATTGGGTAAGGCGGCTAAAGGCTGGTGGGAGAGCTGTGGCAAGCTTCCCCCCATATTAGGCAGCCTTTAATTTGGCCCTGGCTGGGAGGAAGTGACAAGGACAATGCAGAGATCAGACACTCAAAATTTTTGTGCTCAGTGTGAATATTTTACATGCTTGTCAAGCTGTGCAGTAAACGATGAAGGGCTGTAGCCAGCTGTAATTTAACAGAGTGGGATCAATCCAATATGAAGAGCAACAGACTGTATCTTTCCTCCATATGGACATCTAAACAAACGTTTTATTGATTTAAACATTTCTCATCATTTATGGGAACAGTTTATCACCACGGTCTTTTAAAGCATCCCATTTTGTACTTTAAAGCTGTTCGTGGATTCAAGGATCATATGAGCTTTTCCAACTTAAAATAATTAAAATTTGCAGCAAAACAGGGGATGGTCCCACTCTGAGGGTATCTGCACAATTATTGCTCTTCGTTATTTGCTTTGCACTGAAATTGCTTTTAGCACTGTATAGGACAAAAAATTGAAGCAGCTCCAGATCTAAATAAGTTGCAATTGAAACAGGAGAGCCAGGGCAGGTAATGCATATGGGTCTGGGGGCTGTGAGCATTGGGGACATCTGTCCATCCCTCTGACTGCTTTGTAGGACTCCAACAGAAGGCTTCTTACAGCAAGCATTGCAAAATGGAAGATGTTTTATGTGCAGATCCCCCTCCTCTCTTCTTCTACAGCATTGATGTGTCAATACTGTTCACACAAGCCGACCTTGGGACAGAGGCAGGGTTATCTACTGAGCTTAATTCTCTTTCCATGGAGTCTCAGTCTTCAGGTTTTGAATTCTAGTGTTTACTCTTGACACAAAAAGTGCTTTACCTTAGCTACCAAACCCAGATGTTCTCCCTTTGCTGATCTTTCTGCCAGGACAAGGCAATGAAAACCCAGTCTACTTGGAAGTCTGTTTTCCTCCTGCAGCATCTTCTCAGCTGAGACTATTTTTTACCTCTTTAAGGGTCTCCTTCAGCTGCTAAAAAGTTCTACTTTCCAAAAGTTTAAAAGCCTTTCTTCAAATAAAATTGACTTTAAAGTTGCCAGATTTGAAGTAGATACACTGGTTTATTTTCTTTGTAGGTTTTGAACCTGTCCCACTCACAGGCCTTTCTTCTTAGCAGTGAGGGAATGAAACTGCTATTAAAATAAAAAGCTGAAATGTCTGCTTAATCCCATGACTCCAGGAGCTGGGGCTTTAAGAAAGGGAAACGAAGGCTGTGAGGCTTGTGATAACACTGCAGGAGTTGGCAACAGCGCTGGTGCTTAACCGTGGGTGTTGCTGTGAATACTGGCTGCCATTCGGCTTCACGTCTCGGCAGGGGATGGAAAATCCGGCAAAGTCTTTTTTTTTTTTTTTTCTCTGCCTCTGTCTGTTGTTGCAGGAACAAAAGCGTAAATCACAAGTCCTTGGCACCGGGTGGGATTTTGCGCTCCGCTGGGTCCCGATGCTAGATTACATTCCCTCAGATCATTTGGTCCCTTGTTCATCAGCCAGCAAGAAACACGAGGGTGCGAAGAGTGTCTACACGTAGGAGTGTGTGTCTGTGCGTGACTGCGTGTTTGTCTTTGGTCCCACACCCAACATGGTCAGGGCCAAAATGTATTAGACAACTGTTTAAAAATGGTATTGTAGCTTAGATCACTCTACCTCCGCTAAAATAACAACATGAGGGGACGTGGTAACAACCTGCCATTCCAACCAAGAGTTAAAACATGATGCTGTGCAGTGCTGGAAATTGGAGATAGGCAAGTCTGACCGGATCTGGGACCCTCGGTGCTTTGTACTTGTGCTGAACCGCATCTGGCCACGACGCGACTGTCCAAAGAGTGACGGCGGTGTCTAATTGGTGGCTGGTCCAATCTTAAAAAATCACACAATCTTAAAAAATCATGCTGTGAAGACCCTTAAAGTTTCCCCTACTACAGCCCACTGCCCCTAAAGAGGATGAAGTCCCCTTGCCGATCTCTGGCAGCATCCGTGTGGCATTTCTGTGGGTGAGCATCCCCCCTGCCTGGGACAGGCAGCCCTGGCCCTGCAGCTCAGCCCTGTCTGTGCTGTGACCAAGCTACCGCTCTGACCCAGCCCCACTTTAATCCCATTATTCACCGAGCCCATTTTGCCACAGTCATGTTCGAGCTGCTCTCTGGCACCCGTTAACATCTCACCGTCGGCCAGAGAAGGTGGAACTCTAAAAGATGCTCCAAGTGTTCTGCAAGAGCTAACCCCAAACTGGATGTCGCAGGGGGTCCCTGTGCCTGAACTAGCTCTGTGCAAGGTTTTGAAAGAGCCACACTTTCTAAGTCAAATGCCACTGAAGACCTGAAGGCTGAGGAAGGAGCTGAGCACCTCTTCCCACCGCCCGTTGGCCCCGCAGCCGGAGCTGTGCCGCTTTGCCCTCTCAAGACCGCCCCCAGGCAGAGCAGCAGAGGCAGGCTGAGCGGGTGGGCAGCAGCGACGCTGGCCTAGAGAGAGCAGCCCCAGCTGCAGACGTGGCTGAGATGAGCCAGGTAACGCTGTGATTTCCCANCCAGATCCGGAATCCAGTTCCCATCCATCACTGAGTCCAGTCTGGGACTTCCCCAGCGCCTGCTGGTGACATGATTGTCATCCTGGGAGCTTGATACGGTTTTGTATATATTTCATTATTTTTTTATTATTATTAATATTTCATTAAAGTAGTTAGTTCCGTCTAAACTCTTAAGTCTCTCTTTTTCTCTCTCTCTCTTGCCTCCCTTTGGGAGAGCAGTACGAGAAAGCGAGCATCTGTCGTTCCACCGGATTGGGCCAATCTGGCCCAAACCACGACAGGCCATTGTTATTATTTTTCTGTTTCTTCAGCGCTGAGTGGCTGAGCTCACAGCCCAGCTGCGCCAGGCACGGCACGTACCATGGAGGAGAAGAGGCATTGCCTGCCCGGGATCACACGCAGTGACGGCAGAGAGCAGAGCGGGAGCTTTCCCTGGGGCAGGAGAGGGGCAGGCACAGGGATACTGGGGTGAGCAGTGAGCAGACCCCTGCACCAGAATCTCTTCTACCCAAGGAGGAGGCAATTTTCAAACAGCAAAGACTTGCCTAGTACCACCTGAGCAGAGGTAGGGATGAATCCCACATGCTCGACAACCCTGGTTGTCCCTGTACCCCTTCGGACACTGGCAGTAGCAAGTTTCAGCAGTTTTGGAGTTTAGGTAGCGCAGACACAGCCTGACAGGAGTTCATTCCAAAGTGACATCATTTAGCAACAATTCCTAAGAAATAGGTCCCAACTAGCAGCAAGGAGTTGTGCCTCCAGGCAAACAGATGCTGGTTCAAGGCTGTTATCAGGTAAAGCGTGTGGGTGAAAACCTTCTCTGCAGCTTGTCTGTTGCCATGAGAGGAAGCAAACAAAGCAGGGACAAGGCTGGACTCCAAACAAATGAGGCTGCCAACTGGCTGGCATCGCGTCCCTGCTAGAGACAGTGATGAGATGCTTCCTTCTGATAAGGGCTGGGGCTAAGCAGCATCAAAGTGTCTCAGCTCTTGGCAGGCAGCTGCTCCAGTGAGAGCAAGCATCTCCAGATCCAGGGATCCGGCAGTCCCGGGGAGGTAGCCGGTGCTTAGATACTTACAGTGGGAGAGAAAGGCAAAAAGAACTTGAGTTTACATTCGCTTCGCTTCCCCTCATAGCGTGGTTTCTCTCTTCTTTCCCGCTATACACATGCAGCAGCAGCAGGGACCCTGGGCACTGCCCACAGTGGGAAGCATCAGCCATCTCTCCTCGTGTCCCCAGTCCCACTATGCGGCACGATTTCCACCTCTCTGATCATTCATGCACTGAATTGCTGCTGGAGTAATCACACCAGAGACTGCGGGTCACCCTGGAGGCATGCGAGTTTCCGAGCAAGCAAATGGATCCTGCTCAGTGTTGCCATCTCAGACGGTTGTTAAAAGGCACCAGAAACCTACTTGTGACCGGATGTGTTGGTCCAACCAAAGGTCATGTTTTCACAAGGGCATTTCAGAGTCAGAACTCCTTTTTTTTTTTGTTAAACAAAAAAGAAAACAATGAAAACACACCCAACATTTGCTCGGGGCTGGCTTTTCCAGTTCTCTTGCAACACCTTCAGGCAGTCAAGACATGGGGAGAAAAAGAACCCAGGAAGATGTTTTACATGTGGATACAACATACTGCAAGGACTGCTGGCAAAGTACAATGCAGTGATTTCAAGCAGCGGGAGTGGAGACCCCCTTCCTTTGCCTCCTCTCTCCTCTTTGTGTAAGGGAGTGCTGTGCCTACAGAGAAACATCGTGGATGATTGTTTGCAGCGCTGGGAAATGGTGTGTATTGGAAGTAAAACTTCTAGACAGCAAGTACACATCTGGGCAGATGCGCACGTATGGTGGAGGGAGATGATTAAGGGAGTGGGCATAAAGGGGATGGGTTTGGCGCATGATCTGCTTCCCAGCCTGTTAGAGAGATGGGGCAGAGAGGAGGCTGCAAGCAAGTGCTGGAAAGAAGGCCAGGAACTGAATCTGCAGTGCCCTGGCAATCCCACCACACTCATTTTCTCCATTCAGTCTCCAAAACCTTAGGAAAATCCAGCTGCTTACATGTCTGGCAGGACAGGGAAGGTTCTGCTGGTGTCAGGAGCTCAGGTCCCTCCCTGGCTCACTTGCATGCGTCCACATGAAAAGTGTGTTGCTTTGAATGTGTTTTGGATCTGTAATGAAGAAAATTCCCTTCATGGAAGGAAGGACTGGATGAGCTCACCTGCATGAGAAGACTGGAAGCCCTGTTTCACCAGGAGATGAGGAATTGCAGAGCAGGCAGCATAATACCATCATCAGGGAGGTTGTCAGGGACCCTGGTGCCTCCAGATGAAATGTATTTATGTGCCAGGTCATCCCATTGAGAACATCAAGCTGAGTACACTGGATTTATGCTGTGCTGTAACTTCTGGGAGAGCGTGCTCTTGGTCCATGTGCAGGAGGAAGGAAAGGAAAGGTGTGAACTGGGGATCAGGTAAGGGCCCACCAAAAGAACCTCAAAGTCTCTGATTCCTTGGGAGATCTTGTGTCTTACCTACTGATAGACAGTGCTGAGTCCTTCTTGTTCAACTGGTACTCAAGTGTCTACCAGCTACTGTGTTTAGATTTCTGCATATTGCTTAACAGGTCAAGCTTTGTGTTTTCCACTAAGCACGAACACTTGGTTGTTGTTCTAGAGTGGTGCTACACAGCTATGTTTAGAGAAGCCATCTACATGATGTGGAGTGTCTACCAGCTACCCAGTCCCCCTGAGTGCTCTCCCAATGACACTTGACAGTGGACTGTCCTCAGAGCTTGGGCCAGGAGCAGCAAACCAATGGGTGCCTCAGGAGCTCAGAGCAGGACTGGGCTCTATCTCTAATGTCATTTCAGATTATGTGATATGAAAAACGTGGTCTGGAGATCACATGAGAGCCAGCTTTCTCATGGGGTATCCAACCAGTCCTGCTTCCAGCTGGACAAGACAAAACCATCTTTATTACCATTGAGCAAACCGTGTGCCCATCCCTACTGAGAAGATCAAACACCATGTGTCTTTGCAGTGGTGTTTGTGGTCACATGCTGACCTGTCACACTGTCTGATGAGAGCTTCTGACACTGTGGTTTTACGTGTAGCTAGAGAGTATATAAGCATGAGTCATGTAACTCCCAAACTGTGTGTTTTCTTCATTAGCTTCAATAAAGAGTCATCACACACTTTGCAAAACCAAAAGCTTGTGGGTTTCCTTTTCCTCTTACCCTGGGGACTGGGTGAAAGGAGGAGTCTGTCTAATCCCTGCTAATGAAATTCCTGTTGCAAGGCACACATGCGCTTGCAACGGGCATCCAGCTGGATCCCGAGGAGAGGGGGAACACGTTTGGGGAAGTCAGTTATTCCTGGGGCTTTGGAGAGCAGTGAATGCAGTGTTGCGTCTGAGCAGCTCCCCGAAGGACTTCCAGCTAACAGGAACCGCAGTCATAAATATGGATGGCTCCTCATGATATTTGTTTATATGTAACATTAATATTATATGACATGAATAGTATACCAAATTCAGGCTGAAAATAGGAAAGCAAATCTATTCCCTTTTCTGCTTGAAAGTAGCTCATGTGCTGGCCCAGGATTGCAGCCAAACAGTTGCATTCCCACCTGCACTGGCGAGTCTAGTCCAAACAGAAACATCACATTCAAAATATGACCAAAACTGCGGCAGGGGCTGACCTGCTCAGCACAGCTCCCCACCTGTACCTTCCTAGAGCTCAGCTAGAGGCCTTCGTGAAGGAAAACACAGCCCCTCAGTCGTGAGCCCCAGGGGACTGTAACACCTGGGTGCTAGGACAGAGCTATTGAAATAATTGTAAAATAAAAAATAACTGCTGGTGCCTATCTGCAGCCTTAATAATGTAAGGCTTCCAACACATCATCTGCTATCTGATTTTTTATGCTGAGTGATCTGTAGTTTTTGTAGCTTAATTTTTTTTTTTTTTCTTTTTTCCTCTTTGCTGGTGGACAGATGTTATTAGGAGGCTGATGAGCTCCCTGAGGCCTGCGTCATGTCCCAGATACCCTGGCCCTGCAGCATCCTCTCCTCCACCCACCCATCCATCCATCCATCCATCCATCCATCCATCCATCCATCCCCAGCTCACTTGCTGCCACCTGCTGAAGGCGGTCCCCACTGCAGCCGGGTGCTCGCAGGCGCTGGCTCCTCTCTCTGTGCCTGTGGTTTCCTATCGACGCTTTTCGCGGCTTTCCTCCACCTCCCCTTCCCTTCTACTTTTTCCCCTTTCTCTCCATTTTTATACCTAATCTCTGCCCAAGTGCAAACACAACGGGTTCACGTCAAGCTTCAATGGTGGTAGATAATTTTACAATGTTATAAGCCAATGGTTCGAATAGCCCAAACACTTCTAGGATCATCAGCAATTCTTTCTTTGTGCAATTTCCAGTTGCATCCTGTAAAAATAGCTTCCCATCCCTCTCCCCCTCCAGCTGCATTACTGGAAAGCAGCCTGGCTGTGGTGCTTTCTGCTCAGCGAGGTTCTGGTCTATCAGGATGCCCAGGATGCAGACGAAGCCCAGTGCACATTAAATTCATTAAAGTCCCTTCTGGTAACGCTTAGAGCAGCCTTGTGTATAGGATGTGAGGCAAAGACGTGAGTAAGTAGCTAAGGTGATTTTCATTTGAAAAATCCCAAAGTTCCTTTTTTTCTCTACCTTTTATTGAAGGAGGGGGAAGCCCCTGTGCTTCCCTCAAGGAAATTCCCCAGAAAGCATAACTTCAAGAAAAAAAGGCTCTTCCAGACCAGTAAGAAAAAGATGAAACCCGAACCCCACCTTCACCTGTCTCTGCATCTGGAATTACAGGTTCATATTTAATTTCTCTGTAATGTACCACGTTTTCTTACACCTTTAGATGCCCACATCTAGCAGTGTTCCTGAGATTATTCAGATGAAAAGAGCACTGTACACCAGGCTTAGACAATTTACTGTAGTTACAGAGTAATCATGGAAATATGGGAAGACTTTGCAAGTGTAGCCTTCATGGGCAATTTAAACTGAAAACCAGCCATAGTTCTGGTGCCTGGAAAGCTCCTGACAATGCCGATACCTGTTCTGTATGGGGGAGCAGGATGAAACAGTCAATAACTATCAGCTGTATCACGATAGGTATAGAGGAAGAGCAGATTTAAGATTAAAATTTATTTAATGTAACATATAGAATAAATATGTTTATGTGTATATATACACATGAAAGAGAAGAAGAAATGCTAATGATGTAGGATCCCCATTCTTAATGTACTTAGTTGTCTAACTCATAGGAGAACTGGATAAAAGCTGTGAGATAGAAGTGACCGTGCTGTGAATTACACAATGCCTGCTCCTCAGGGCCTGCTCTTTCTCTGAGATTTCTATGTCCTACTGCTACATTTATAATCATGAATTTGCAGGGAATGTATGCTGGTTTCAGTGTGCTAGATTTTCTCCTTCATTTCTCATAAAATTAATACCTATGTGTGCGTACAGGGTGAGAGTAAGCAGGCAATAACATTAAAGACATCATGTTGTGAAAAAAACCACAGAGTGCCATTGCAGGAATTTCTTGCATATATTATACACTATACATAAATGCAGTTTCTTGACAATTGGGCTGCCACACATAAAAACAATGTCTTTTCTACTTTCCAGTTTCCACTCAGAGAAATCCCACAAATAATGCTTATTCAATTCCCAGCAGCTTCTGATCTCCTGACTCAGCCCTCTCTGAATAACAGTCAGGCATGTACATAACAAAGGACGTTAAATATTAATGCCGAGGATTTTGTCGCTGATTGTGCTATTAGCCTGTAGGGAACCATTCATCCTTTCCACATAAATAAACTCTGCCTAACGCATTAGAGCTCTGCAAAGTCAGAGTTAACCTGACAATATATTCCTCCGTTTGGAAAGGTGAGAATAGGGGAAGAAGGTGTGTGAACCGCTCTTCAATGGTTCACTGCACTTGTACTTGGGATTTTAAACCTAGACCAACAGAGCCATTAGAAAAAGAGGAAAAAAAAAAAAAAGAACCAAAAAAAA
>VYXH01000972.1:0-50460 GCA_013397275.1 Burhinus bistriatus | reverse complement strand
AACCAAAAAAAAAAAAGAACAAAGGTAATGTTTAAGGTGACACTGGAGGATGCAGCTGTTCCGTGGTGCGCTGCTTTTAGCAGACCCTCGCATGAGACAGCCGCAGCACTACGCTTGAGTGGGTCCAACACTGCCAGCGCAGGTCCTACCGTGCTCATTAGCTTGGCCTTGGCACCAAGACCTGACAATGTACCTGTGTTCTTTTGCTCAGGCCTGTTTTACGGAACGGTTTCTGCTGGATTAGGGAAATTTAAGCACCCTCGTCCCTTTACATTCAACCATTTACAGGCAGTGCTGCTGCTGGTGGACATCATCTGACATTGCATCTCCCTGGCCCGTCACAGCGCGCATCGGTGGCACCTTTTAAGAGCAGCAGCTCTTTGGAAAAGTGAAGCTTCTATGCCACAAATAGTTTTCAGCTAAGTGCTTACTATTATGCTTATTTTTTATTTTTCTGCTGTGGTACAGCCTCTCCAGCTCACGTTTCCGTCTCAGGTAAACTGATATTGCCTCAGGGGCTCCACTTTTGCCCTGAAATCTCAGCGTCAGCGGTGTCGTGTGGGTTTTAGATACTTCGGGAGCCCCTTTGGTTCAGAGGGCACAAACGCAGATCACGTTTTGCAGCCCGTACGCTCTGAGGCAGCGACGGGGCTGACGTTCGGAAGCGCAGGTTGTGCTGGGATTCCCTGGTGCTCCGCGAGCTGCCGGCTGTGCAGCCGTTTGGGTTGCGGTGATAATCAGGAGCTTGTGTCAAGGGGAAAGTGACAGGTAAATTTAAGGAAAAAAAAAAGTATTATCATGCTTTGTGGAACCACAGCCTTAATCAGATGAGCTCAGAATTTCAGTGGAAAGTATAAAATGCACTGAGCTCTTTTTTTTTCCCATTTATCCTGATTCCAGCTCTTCATCTCTCTTTTCAATGTTTCTAGGCAGCAGGTTAGTAATGTGGATGGCAAGCCTCATGCTGCAGGTGTTACAGCATCCAGTAAAGGTCTTTTTCTGCTCCTGACCGGCACTGGACAACATACCCCATCCAGCAGGTGTATGTGTGTATGTGTATATCCACATACCCCATTTGAACTATGGACACGGGAGGCTTCCACAGATCCAAACCCTGACTCCAGCGTGATTTCACACTGCAGCGTATTTGATATAAAGCCCTTTCTACCCACGCTGAAATTGGCCGTTTCCCCAAACCAGGCAGCCGCTCTGTCCCTTTGGGGCAGGAGGCAATGCGGCATGGCTCTCACCCTTTGCTGGTTGCTGTGTCCTAATTTGTTTGTGGGTCTTGGCAAGGTCATCCCTTTGCAGCGAGACCCACAGCGTGGAGGAGTGACAGCTATTTTATTGATATCCAGATTTCTTCCATATGCGTTTTACCTACGGCTGCCAGCAAGCAGGCAGCAATACCAATAATTAGACTTAATGCTTGTATAGCTTTTTGCGTTGTATTAATTATCTGTATTACTAATGCCACTTATCAGGTACAATAGCAGATGCAATCAAACATGGCCTGGGACTCTCCCTTCTACTAAGGCCGGATTCTGGCTTCCGTAAGCAAAGTTTCATTAGCAGAAGTGGTGGAGGGAGGGGGAGGTAAGGGCTGTTTCTGGATGGACTGCTGCCACCAGTGGAGAGCAGCAGCCACCAGCCTGCTGCTACTACACACCTCAGAGAGGTGACAATGTCCAGCTCCTGCTGCCACCACCCTGCAGCCCCCAGCCTCTAGCCCTGTCATCTCAAGGATTTGCCACGACATCCCTCAGGCTTGTTTAACCCCTGCTAGGTGTTAAAGCTGGCTTCTCCCGGCTCCTCTTTGGACAAGGACATCTCTGGGGTCAGGGTGCGGGACTGTGCGCTGTCACAGCTCAGCACTTTTCCAAGGGCCCTTGTCTCTGCTGTGCTGGGGCTCCTCGTGCAGACCATGCAGGAGAGAGGGACACATGAGTGTGCATGTCAGTGTGTGCGCCCACGCACGTGTGTGAGTGCCCGTGTGTGGAGGGGAACCTGAAAACCAAGCCAAAAAGCCCTGCCCTGAACATCTGCTGGTCTCTCAACACCCTGTGGTATCGAGTGCCTCGCACAGCAAGTGCCGTGGCGTGTAAGTGATGGCTCTGGCAGAGCTATGAAATATGCATTGTTTGTGTGTTTTTAGAGTCATACTTTTCCTCTAATTATCTTCCTTTCACTTGACAGCCTGCAAGCCATCGGAGATGCTGCTCCATCACCACTTAACGTCTTGCTTTGCTTCAGTTTCCCTTGTACACCTTCCCAACAGCATCTGAGCACTGCTGAAGGGTACCCCAGTTTGTCCACCACAGCACAAGGGTCCCTGGCGTCTTGTTCATGCAAGGGACCAGAAGAGAAACCCCTGATGCTGTAGGTGGGACAAAAGAGGAGAATGGCTTGATTATGGTTGTGAGGCTGTGCTCCATTCACATGGCTGGGCCAGACCTCCCATCCCACCCCCCTTCCCAGGAGGTGTGGGGCTGCTTGGTGAGCTCTAGGGCCAGACTGAGCCCCTTTTGCCTGTGGAACCGTGTTGACATGTGTACCTGCATGGCCCACCATTACACAGACACCTATTTCCCCGTGATAGAAGAGCTTATATCATTTTGTCCATCTCTACACCAGGTCCTTATTTGTTGCAGCTCAGCTTTGTTTTCCATTTACTTTTCGCAGCTCTGAAACAGTTGGACTTCTGTATTTTTTATCAATGTACTCTTTTAAATAGAAAAATGTTAGGCCTCCCCATGCTGCTGCCTTCGATGTCAGGCAGCCCATGAGGCTCAGGTTCCCCACTGGCACCATATGGCTCTATGGAAAATGGTTCTTCTCTGAGATACCTGGATACGGCTAGCAGTGATTAACAGAGAGATTCGCAGTTGTGCCTAGGGTGCAGAGGTAATTAGCAACACTGACAATCACAGTGCAATGGTAGAGAACATCTCCCAGATTTATTGCCTCCCTCCCTGTTGATCCTGCAGTGAGATTTAATACAAGTTTACCCAAGCTAGAGCTATCCTGCATAGGAAGCACTAAGCAAAGTGGATGCAGGGACTTTTCTGGGAATTGAGAAAAGCTCGGCAGGGACATTGGGGTGCTCGCTTGGCCAGTCTGCCACACCTTCCCTCGCTCGCAATCCCACCTGCAAGTGGAGGGTGACATGGGTGTAGAGCAGCCTCCTTCCCCGGGCAGCTGTGATGGAGCTTGGAGAGCATCTCCGGGACTGCCCGAAAGCCCCCTCCGGGCAAACGCGGTTATGAACGATGCTGCTTTTCTGAGCGTGACCCACGCAAGGTGCAGTGAACCTGACACAGGCAAACAGAGTTACTGTGATTTGAAGAATTTGAAGTATTAATGAGCTGGAGAACTCGGAGGAACAGTGACAGGCGAGCAAAGCGGTACTCAGTGGCACTGTGACAGACTGGCTTGCTTTTTAGTTTTGCCAAGGCCTTGGTACTTGGCCTGTAGCATACAGGAGTGGTGATAATAATTTGACTTCTGAAGTGCTCCCACATCAAAGCAATCAGTGCGCTGTACCAAACACAAAATGCAATTAAACTAATGTATTGCGCTAGGGAGAATAAAGCTGAACTTCAGATCTGAGTTCCAATTTTTAAATGAGTGGGTGTGAAAAAAATCTAAATTAATCACCTACTGCATTTTCCGTATGGAAGTGGTGCCACCAATACAGTCACTGTACCAGCAAGGAACCAGCAAGATAAAGAGAGAATTTTCAGGCCCAATTTGTAATGCTGTCAACAATTACAAACACACCAGAGTTGGAGATTCAAATCAGGTGAGCAGGCTGTAAAATACAGGACAGAGAAGAAAGGTGGAGTGTGTGGAGGGGCCCTGGAAAGAGGCAAAGGAGTGATATCTCCTAGTGCTTACACAGTCTGGAGAGGCCAGTAGTGCCAGTGCTGTCTTACAGGTGGGGAAACTGAGGCACAGAGTGGGAAAGGAGCTTTCTAGATGTCACCCGCTGGCAGAGGCAGGATGAGTGGCTGGACTTTCAGTTCCACTTCTTTGCTCTGTCCCTTTGGCAAGTACAAGGAATTCATGCTGCCCTGTAAATCCATTCCTGTTTCCCTTCTGAGAAGCCTGTGGCTCCATGCTCCTCTTCGGTTTTAGGTTACCATAAGCAGCAATGGAAACCTGCCAGTGAAATTCTTTATTGCTCCCATTATCTCGGCTAATTTGGGCATCTCTGCACGAAGAGACGTTGCAGGGTGTGGACAATGCTTTTTTAATAGTTAGGAGCTGCATCCTTTGTTCCTCAGTAAGACACCTTCACAAGCCAGCTGGTTATCTCTTTTAATAATACAAAATGATTATGGATGGATTTCCACGGCAGACTACATTCCACACTGCTGTGTCTACATGGTCTCTTGTAAGCACAAAATTTCATGGACAGTGGGATTTTTCCTGCTGCTGCTCTTCTGGCAGGGGACTCCCAAATTATAAAGACACTGGGATTTTAAACAGAACAGGCTTATCCCGCAGTAAGATTATCCCTGAAACATGCTGCCTTCCCCAGCCTTGCCCTCTTGCCACCCCAGGGAGAGGGGTCTTGAATGTAGCAGTGGTCTAATATATAAAGCGGAGAGATGAAGAATGCCAGCAAAATATCCAGTCATGCTGGGATTCCCTTCTACTTACAGCTAGAAACATTCCTGTATGTCAGCAATTAAAACAAAAAAATCCCCTATGTAATGAAGAACTCTGCTAGAGAGCAGCAACGTTTAGGCACTGGGCTGGATTTTATTACCGTGATGAAATTACACAAGCTTCGCCTCTCCCCCCTCTTTGCCTGTTGTGCAGCTTCTCGCTCTCTCCCCTTCTCTTTGGCTGCCTCCGCACGCTCCCTCCCCACTCCCTTTGCAGCTGGGGTGGGAGAGGCAGGGATGCAGGTAGGAGAGGCAGCCCTGGGCTCCCTCCCAGCCCTGGGCTCCCTCCGTTGGGATCCCCTGGGCTGCATCATTGGCATGCGGCGCTCGGCAGGACTGCATCACTGCTAGAGGAGATGCCAGCGCAGAGCCTCGCTGCACCGCACGCCACGCTGCGCCGCGCAGGCAGCAGCGCCGCCGACAACTTGGGGTGCCCAAGGTAAGAGCGCGTCGCTCCCTCTGCTTCACTGGAAAGGGGTGAGAGGCAGCTGCCGGAAAGCTGGCAGCCCCTGGGGTCTTTGGGCAGCCGGTGAGGCAGCTCTAGGGGCAAGGAAAAGCTGTCTGCAAAAAACTAAAACAAAAGATGCCATTGAAAACAAGGATGCTCAAGGGCGCGGAGTCAGTGTGTGAGTTGGGATGAAGCGGTGGGAACTGTCAGGGGCTCCGTTAGCTTCGTGAGATTGGAGGGGTCAGAGCAGTCGTGAGCGAAGCAGCAATTTGAGCTAGCCTGGTTAGGCTGCCTGGCTGCCCTTGCTCTCTGCAGGGAGCGCAGGAGCTGCCCTACCTTAGAGTTTTAACTCGGGCTGGAGCAGTTAGTTTTTAAAGGAGTGCTCCCGGCGTGTGCCCGGGTCGCGGTGCGCTCAGGGGGAGAAGGAGAAGGTGTTTGCATGGGAAAAAGGGCTGTTGTGTCCAAATGTGTGACTGCGTGGGTGGTGGCACCCCAGAGCTGTGTGGGGCTGTGCCGGGACCTGCGCATGCACTGGCCATGCTTACCCCACTGGTTACCGCACTGCCAGCACCTATTTTAATTGTCCTCCCCTCATTATCCTCCCCAGTCTCCGGGAGAGCTTAAACGTAGCTAAAGCTACAAACTGCAGTTAGTCACCCCTGTTAGGAAGGATTAAATGAAGCCAAAGAGAGAAAACGATGATTTTGGGAGTTGGTGGGGCTGGCTCTCTGAACCGTGGCTGTCGTGGGATATGGGTTCTTTGGTGAGAAGTTCCTGTACATGTGTGCATGCCTATAGCACGTCCCATAACACATCCAGACGTACATCTCTGCAGGGACTATTTTTCTTTTAGAGGACAAGTGTTGTTCAAGGGAGATTTTCACTACACGTGTCAAACTGCAGTAATATGATCCATAACACCAAGATCCCATTAAATATAATGCATAGGAACTGGGTCCACAGGGACATTATAATGAGGGATGACATCGTCTCAGGAAAAAAAGAAAAACGGTAACAGCCTGATGATTATAATGTGTAGGCGAGGAGCAGTGCGGTGCTCTGTGTGTGCTGAGTGGAACTCTCGCTGTGTTTAGGTCGTAAGCACATACTAGAGCTTGGAGAGGTCTCCTGCCACGGCGAGTCACGGCAGAAAATTTCAGGTAGGGTGAGAGTAAGTCATGTGCCTGACATGGAATGAAAATTGCTGTTTCATGACTCCTCTGGATCCCCAGTATTATCATTTGGGGGAAGAGAGAGGAAAAGGGTTAATTCTCTGGCTTGCTTTGCCAGACGCTGAATATACAATAATGCTGCACTGATCATCGCAGGGTGAAAGCACTGAGCCAGATATCTGCTGCTTGTTTGGAAATACATCTTAGTGCCTCTGCCCTAAATGTCATGGGGCCCTGACACTTCATGCAGTGGGGTGCCCATGGTCAGACTGCCCTGTCCTACAGGACAACTTGGAGGAAGGAGCGGGAGCAAAGGCAGCATCCAGGGCTTCCTCCGATTCCTCTTCCTGATGGAAGACCCCTCTTCCACCCTCCAGCAGAAAGAGGAGGGGAACATCTCCCTCCCCACAGGAGATCTGCCACAAGCAGCAGTCACCTACAGGGGGGCCCTGGGTCTCAAGAGCTCCATGAGGTCCTAGTTGGCTCCTGATGTCTCCCCTCTTCGGAGCGCTGCTGCAAAGTGCATGTCCACTGGTATTAGGTGAGCTCAGCTGGGGATCAGATCTGCAATGACACCTTTGGTTTTCCTGGCATGATTTTGCAAATGTGTAACGCGAGTGCTGGGCGAACCCTCCCAGAACATCAAAGTCAGATGCAGAAAGCAGCCGACAGGAGACAGCCTTCCTGTTCAGCTGGCCCAGTTATGAGAGGTCTAGCCCATGAAGTAGCTATGCTATTTGCACCCATTTATGTTCTGGAATGCCCCTGGATGAAAGTCACTGGTACCTGACAACTATTGATGGGGCAGCTGAGCTGGCGGTGGAAGCCCAGCTTTCGTGCCTCCTTGTGCCAGGCTGTGATGCAGCCCCTCAACCTGCGAGTGCGCAGCTGGGTGCTCCCCAAAAGCAGATGATCTCTGCAAATCTGGCGGCTTGTCTGCAGGTAGGTTGTGGGCGCCAATTTCTGCAAGCGCAGTCAAAGTGAATGTGAAAAGTCCCATGATGAAAGTAAGAGCACATGACCTGGTGTTTGGTACAGGCAGTGCGTGAGTTTGGTTTCAAACCAGGAGCTGATCCAGCCTGTATCTTCAGGGAAAAGGCAGGATGCTGAAGACGCATCCCTTTCTTGCTCGTAATAACCTCTGAGCTGGGAGCATTGCCTTTGGTGAAATGAAGTGGGAGAGATGAAGAACGCAGAAAAATCCCCCGTGATCTGTGGTGATGCTGTCCCATCCGTACAGCACACTGCTGGACAAAACTTGGTGAAGCAGGTCTGGGTTTTGAGGCACTGCCTGCTTTTGATACAGCATGAGCCGGGCTCCCTTCCTCACCCCCGCTGAGTGCCAGCCCCCTGGGTCCTGCCTCCTCTGCTCAGAGCTGTTGTGGGTGGCCTTTTCCTGGCATTGCTAACAGTCCTGCTGGGGAAGCTAAAGCCAGCCTTGGAAATCCGCTTGCTGCTCTGTCAGGTTGGCAAATTGATTTTCCAGATCATGAGCTGAACCTCCGAAATTGTTCTCTTCTGAAAAGATTATGGAATTATTCCCGTGCTAATGAATGCTTTAATGTTACGGTGACTAAAAGTCCCATAAGGACTTGAACAGCCAAAAAAAAAGGCGCTGTAGGAAAGAGGAGCCTGCGGCGGCTGTGTCAGACCTTACTTCACCATCTGGGGCAGAGGAGGAGGAAGACGACTGAAGCTGGAAAACAAGAGAAGGCTGAGGGGAGACGTGTGGTCTGCTGGGAAGCTGCGGAATCCATCAGGGATACCTTCCGCAGCTCCCAGCTTTATGCCTCTTTCTGTGAGGGCAAGTAGGGAAGATAACACGTTACCTATTGCTCTTCCTTTTCAGCAGCTCTCTGGCAAACACCCGTCCCCTCCGGCAACGGGGACAACTCAGCGCCTGGTGACTTGCTGGGAGAGCCCGGAGGGCGGGTGGTGGAGTCGGTTGCCATCCCCAGGTCCCTGGGGCAGGCTGCTCCAACCTGCCATGGGATTATCCCGGCGTAGCACTTACCCTTCTACCCTCCTGACACGTTGCTGTCAGGCTGTGTGGTTCAGGACCGTGACGCTGGTTTCCAAATAAACAGTAGGACAGTGTGTGCCCTGACCCCACGGAAGGAGTCTGGCGTTTATTAGGGAGAAAATACGCTTCTGGGGATGAGTCTGCCATGACCCTGCTGGCTTTCACAGAGCTACAGTCTCACCTCTGCTTTACTAATCTTGGTTTTATTACACTGTGACTCCACGGGTTACAACCGGGTTGTCCCAAATTTGAGCAAGAGCGGAGTTAACCCCCTGAGACGGGATGGGGAAGCAGTGCAAGGAAAACGTCTCCGTGCCACGCCAGCTGCAATGCAAGGGGAAGGCTGGTCTGTATTTAGGTAAGGGCTCTGCACAGAATGGGTAATCCTCTTTCCGTGAATTATCCAGCCTGGGGATTAGACTGCCTTAAACTCCCCCCAGGCCTCCCCTGCTGCAGCCGGGCTCAGTGGGGGCCGGGGGGGGCAATGGCCGGAGGGAGGGAGCGTGGGAGGAGCGGGCAGGTTGCTGATGACTCATTTGGCTGCTGCCAGCCTTGCCAAGCGCTCTGAGAGGTCACCGCGAGCCCAGACGCAGAGTGACACACGGGTGACGTGCAAGGCGAAAGGGAACATTATGGCATCCCGATTAGGAAAGAACACGGAGCTTTATAAATAATTGCGGAGACGAGGGAGTGCGGCAGCAGGTCGGAGGAGGGACAAGAGACCCAAAGCAGCAGTTTTCCAAAGTGTGATATCCTCGCTAGACTTTTTCAAGCTGTTTCGCTAACCAGAAAAAGGGATGCTTTTTGAACTGCAGCTGATACGTCTGAGAAGATGCTCCAAACCCACCGGCTTGGGCTGGCTCTGCAAATGCGATTTTGGGAATGCAAGTCAGGTTCATCTATTTGGAGTGCAAATGGATCACTGTCAATACTCCATTAAAATGTTGAAGGGAGGCCAATAACACAGCTCAGGGACGGTGAGGGTGTGGGGGAAATGGGATGTGAGGAGGGAGCCAGGCTGGATTGCACCAAAATCTGAATATTTCACTTACAGTCATGGGGCAAGTGTCCTGTGCACAGAGAATACAGATTTCTGTCCTTTACCTAGTGCGCAGCTGCTAGAAAAAAAGGAGTCCTGTCACTAATCTCACTCCGGGGACTTGTCCATGCCATAGAGGAGACGTTCTTGTCACCCCTACATGTGGGTCTTGGGACAAAGCTTTGGTGGGCGAGAAGAATGAGAAAGGATCAGCTGTGCCATGCCAGGCTGCGGCTAACACCTAGCTCTGCGGGGGTGCCAGGGGAGCTTTTCCTCCTGGTGCCAAAGGCAGCAGGAAAAGGGAGGGATCTGCTTGTGAAGTAGGAACAGAGCCCTTGTTTGGGAGACTGAGACAGCTGGCACCGCTGATTTTCTGTACCTGGGCTTGTGGTGGGGCCACTCTTTTTTCTCCCCTTGTCTCTAGAAGCTGGGATCTGTCTCAAAACTAGTGTGGTTTGTCTTCTTTCAAGCTGCTTTCCAGGCTTTAACTGAGAAATCAGTGCAGGGTTTTGATTTTCCCAGTTCCCTTTGCATTTTACTGCTGTCTGGAGGTCTTGTCACTTTATCCTGGAGTTACATTCCCCTGGATGCTAACCCTCTGGATCCCCACAGTACAGCTGCCATCCCCCAGACTCAACCTTGTCACCCTTGTCTGAACTGATGAAAAGTCGGGCTTATTCATGGGGAAGCCAAGTGCACCAAGGCACTTTATTTTTCCTGCATTTAAATCAATTTATTCTACTCTGTGCTGCTTGTCCTACATAAACTAAATCAGGATTTCGACCCTATTGTATTTTCCCCTGCCCAGAACTGGGACAAATTGAAAGCCTTGTCCTGCTGTTCAGCATTCCCACTTTTACTCACATCATCTAGAGGATGCTATTTAAATAACTTCAGCGGAGTTTGAGTTGAACAGGGAATAAATGACCAGGCTCACAGCTCACTGCTAGGAAGGGAAATACCTTGGCTGGCCCTGCAGCTCCTGCCTTGCCCAGACACACGGGGAGAGTCAGTGCAAACCCTGGCGTGTTTCTGCCTGTGGGGTTAGGGCTGGAAATCGCCGGAGAAAGCCTGGATGGAAGAGGGAAAGCAAAGAAGGGAAAGACCGGGGAAAGCCTTTGCCTTTAACGTGAGCTAGCGTGTCTTTCCTCCCTGTGTCGAACATCCTCAATTTCCTGTTTAACTTAAAGTCGACACATCTGTCACGTTAGCATCTCCTGCTGCCTGGTTCCCCCGAGCCACCCCCCTCCCATCTGCTCTCCCTCCTGCCTCCAGCCTCCCTCCGCTCCTATTGCTTTGTGGCTGGGGGGGTGTGTGTGTGTGTAGGAGGGTGTGTTTGTGTGTCTGTGTGCCTGTGCCTGTGTTTTCTGCTGGCTGATGGACTTTTCCATTGCTTGCGCTTCAGTACCTGGATGCGGTCGCAGTGGGATGATCGGCTTGGCTTGCAGAGCATTTACTTCTAATCTCCGGCTTGTGACATCCTAGCGGAAAGGGGCGACCCTTTCAGGAGCGGCTCCACGGGCTAGGCAGAGGGGAAATGGCTGGTGAACGGCTGTGGTGAAATATTTCCTAGTTCTGGTAAGCGATGATTTTCTCTTTAGTCCCTTTCTGGAAAATCAGTCCGAATGCAAAAGTAACAAGCTTTAACGGGGTAAAAAGCAAAGGGAAGGGAGCTGAAAAAGAGACAGAAAAAACCAATGAAGCCCCATCGATTTGTGCTGAAGCTTTTCCAGGGGTCAGTGCTCATCAAAGCAATTTAACTACTATTAGCAAGCGGCTGGGAGCCGATCAGATCAGACAATGTGTGTGCCTAGGCAGTCGGAGCAGTTTTTACTTGCGCGCAGTTTCATTGCCCGTTCTATATCTTTTTTCCTACGCAATTTCCAGCTTGATCTGGGGCACCTTCGGAGCTCACGGCCAAGCACCAGTGGTGCTCTCCATGGGGTAGTCCTAGGTGAGCCACTACCTGAATCCTGCCTTTTCTGCCTTGTGCTCTTTACTGCAGGAGTTTTGGAAGGTCATTCATGAATTCTTGCCCCTAAGTTGATGCATAAAGCCCCTCAATTTTTCTAGCTGACAAACTATCTCCATCATGAAGTCTAACTGCATTTTTCCTTGAAACCAGTCCCCGAGGTGCTGCGAATAGCTGATATGTATAGAGGCGCAGATAAAAATGTTTGGGAGGAAGAGGGTCTAGCAGGACTACACACTGCTGGACTGTGAGCTACCTGATGCCCTGGACATTGGCTTACTCTAAATGAGAGGTTTGCAAGTTGGTTTGTCTCACAGGACTCTCAAAATGGGTGTCCTGCTCCTAAGTCGAGTGCCAGCAGAGCTCTTACGCTAGGGGTGAATATAGGGCCCTTGTTTAAAGAGGATCAGGGAATAATAAACCTAAGAGCAGCCTTTGCAATCTGGCTGTATTGAATCTGCAAAGGTCTGTACATGACATACCTCTTCTGACTAAAGACAAAGGAAAAATACAGTGGTGAAGCTTTAGCAATTTTGCTGACAGGTACAAAGCTATGACCTTCTTGACAGACCTGCGTTCCACCCGAAAACTGGTGCAAAATTTGGTTTGGGGATACCAAAATAAATTCTTGCTGGATCTATTTATGACAGGCAGAGTCAAAAGCTACTGCTGGAGAACATTGCAGAGATGATTTGTTTATGAAAATATTCCTCTCATGATGTATTCATACAGAACCCTCCACGTACTAAAAACTCACACGTTTCCTACTCTTTGATGTTAGATACCGTGACACTTAGAGTGGGGCACTCTGGTTACTGGGCTTATTCTAGAGCAACTTTGATGTTTCAAGCACAAGTTACATTAAATCTAAGGAAATTGATCCTCCTCTCCTAAGCAGCAACTTTTGACTTGGATTTTTGTTTCACGTGTGTTTCAGGGTGGCAATCTTTTGTACCAAATCTGTCTGGAGAACAGTGGGTGAAGTGAACACAGGGAAGCACCCTGTGCAAGAAGGAGAGAGTGTAGGAACTGCCTAATTTGTTGCCTTTGAGGGGGTTGATGATTGTATCTGTGGGGAAATCTTCTTGGAGAGGACAGCTTTTGCTTCCTCTAACTGAAACACCACGGTTTGTTTCAAAAGGTTGAAAATTCTTCATTCCATGTTTCCTGGAAAAACACTTCCAAGCACCAGAAATTTATATAAATTGCTTTTCTTGTTGAATTATCTTCTAAAACCTGCAGGAATGTTGATGTCAGAGCACCTTTGCTGTCAGGTTTGTGTTTGTGTGCACTTGACTTTTCTCCCATGTTCAGTCTGAGATGTTGGCCAGTGGTGACTGTGCTTTCTTGGTCCCTGCTGCAGTGCTGCCTGGAAGGGTTAATTTCCCCTGTTTAATTAGTGGCTCTCTAATGTTTATAAAGAGAAAATCCTCATACCCATCTGTGGTAATTTTTGGTACATCTGCCAAGATGAAATTCTAGGGCCAAATAAATATTACAATATGTTAGATGTACAGATTTTTACAGCATCCCAAAGATATTTCCTGAGAGTTGCTGATTTAATGTTGGGGAAGTGAAGGACAGATCCTAAAGTCTTTGTCTCTGGATGGAAACAGAATTGAATGTGCTACAGAATTAATGAATGTTATGACTTCTAATTGAATTTTAGTCTTTTCTCGTGGACATTTGGGCTGTAACAGATTTCCCTTGTGAAGAAAACCGTTTGGTAAGGGCAGGGAGTCATCATATGAGATCCTAAATGAAGAATACTCCAGATCATTCCTGTGAAGACACTTGGCATCAGTGTCATTGTCTCTTCAAGACAAGGTAATCAAGGAGATGGAAGATGAAACCTCTCCTTGCCAGGGAAACTTCCACATTATTTGATTGAAATTGGAATCCAGTCACCTCATGCTTGTCTCTCCAGATTTTTCTTACCACATCTGCTAAATTACCACCAGCTATTTGCGTTTTAAATGAGGGCTTCCTCCCGCACAACCCATCTGCTCAGCCTGTTTGTTCTTCCTGTGCAGTCACGACTTTGTGATCACGTTTATGTCAGTAGAAACACACTGGTGTTGTAGGGAGAAGGAAGAGGGGAACAAGGTGGCCTTGCAGATTCCCTTGGCTGGGTTGAATTCGAAAGAGGAGTTGGGTTAAAAGAGGGGGAAGAACCTCTTCTGAAAGAGAATTAAGCCAGGGCAAGGGAGCCAGGAAGTTCAGGTCACTTTTAGGACAAAGCTTCTCTTTTTCTAGTACTATCCTAGGGAATATTTATGATTGGACACCATAGACTTTCCCATAGACTCACCTTAGATGTCTAAGGTGACATAGCTCACCTGGGCATGTTCTTGACTGTCTTAATGCCAGGGAGGAAGAAGAAATTAAGGCTTTTCTTGCTTGGAGGTGGCTGAAATGTGGGAGTACTTTATGGTATTTTAATCTGCCTCTTCAAAGTGGAGGGGCTACAGGTTTTCAGACATGTTTTCTGCTGACCTTGATGGGACAAAGCTGGGGATATGATTATAGATATAGAGGGATATGATAGAGATCTCCAAAGTTGTGATTGACATGGAGACAGTGAGTAGGGCTATTGACTATCTCTTCAAGTCCAAGACCCAGGCAACATCAGGACTAGCAAATAGAAGCCAGGCGCAGATCCAAGAACCATGACTGTTCAAATGTGAGGCAGTCCTGGTCGGTCCATAATCTAAATTACCGTGTCCAGATAATAAGCACTGCTATGGCCAATGTGGTTTCCAGACCGGAACTGCCTTATGTCCAACCGGTTTGAATCTGTCTGTACCCTTATACAGATACGATATAGATCCTGACGGTGCTTTGTAAGATGCCCCAGAAAAAAAAGAAAAGCTGGATGTGCTGAGATGTACTCAGCTGTGTTTTCTTCTCCCAACTCTTAAGGGAGGGCACGAGCAGGATAGCTCACACACCCCACGGCTGTGAGGGTCCTATAGACTCTGTGCCAGAGATTTGGAGTGTTATGACCTGGCTTAGCTCATCTTATATGGCAGTCATTCATGCCTGGTATTCATTTCCTACCATAAGAAGGCTCATTATAATGAGCTGGATCGCCCGCTCATGGCTGCAAGGAGCCATCTCTTAGATTGAACAGAGCAGCCAGGAGAGCAGAATATGTTGTATTCACAGTGGAGATGCTGGGAAAGAACGGAAAGCAGTATCTGAGCCTTAAAGCAGTACTTTTGAGTGAAGATATTGCTCATGATGGCCCATGCATGGACACAGCCATCTGAGAGATGCCCTCTCCCTTCTCCTGCTTCGTGGTCGCTGTTGTCCTGCCTAGGAGAGAGACCCAGTGTTTTTGCGTGAGGACTGCAGCAGGCCTGATGCAGGGCAGGCTCCTACAGGAGATGCTGCAGGACTGTGCGGCAGCTGGTTCTCTACAATTCAATATTTCCAGTTAAACTCAGTGTTTTGCTGTGATTCATGCCAGCTCTTTTGGGAGATGGGTTTGGCGGAAGCTGGAATTCATCTGCTCTCAACTGGGTGATGGATGGATTTGTTCAAGCTCTGGTTCCCACTGTGCTGCCAGCACAGCAGCTGCCTCTCTGGCCTCCTGTCCTCCCAACCCAACAGCAAAGGAGAAGAGTGGTGTCTTCAGGACAAGGCAGCCCTGGTATTTCCACCCAGCAGGGCCCTGGGCACCATTGCAACACAGAGAGTTTCTCAGTCCTGTCCTGAAGGTGATCCTAGTGGGATGTTTTGTAAAATGTGAGAGAGTGAGTAAAATTCCTGCAGATTTTTTGACCTTGGGGAAAGTGCTATGGGAGCCAACCTGTTTCTGCAGTTGACATGTGTGTTTTATACCCCTCCTGTTCTGAGGACTGAGCTCCAGTACTGCAGTGGTGAGCTGAAGGCAGGTCCTCTGACAAGACACAAGGGTCACAGCCAGGTCTCAGGGACCGCTCCCACCACATCCCTCCAGGCAGCAGGGAAAAACCTGCCTCCTCCATGGGACGTTTCTCCTGCCTCTTATGGCAGGTGGTCAGGCTGCTGCAGATTTGCCAGCTTTAACTGCTCTAATTATTGCAGCTTACATGTTCCTGACCTCCTGAGCTCATACCCATGCCCTTCTTGGGCATGCGTGATGCTCCTGGTGTTTCCCCTCTGCCTTGGCACTCAGAGAAAACCCCTGCAGAGGTGGTGGTGGTTTCTTTGAGGAACCTTATTTATGTAGCAGCCCTACAAGTAGTGATGGCCCTCAAACAAGCCCGGTGACATCTAGTTTTGCAGCTACCATCCTCCTCTGAGGCACATTCCCAGGTGGATTAGCACGGCCAGAATATGAGGTTAGAGGTAGATTGAATTGGATGCCTTCATGATGGTGACTGAGGGACTGATGAGGTTTGGGGACAGGAATGGAAGTACGCAAAAATACTTCTCCAGCTGTACTTGGCATAGAGGAGTGTAAGTGAGGCACCTCATAATGTAATAAACACAAAAAGTGATCATTCTGCTCTCTGTACACAGGGCCCACGGCTCTCTCTGCCCTAACGGGTGGGAGGGAGGAGACGAGGGGGTGATTTGGGCTCATGGCTGCTTGGAGCCAGAAGAGGTGTGGGCTTTTTCCAAAGCCCTGCAACAACTGGGTCTGGTTCTCAAACGCTTTCAGCCCGCTCCAAGGGAGGAAATCTGACCCAAATTCCTCTCACCTACTTCCACTGAAGCTCAGAGTGGGCACCAGTGAGATCAGTCACTTCTTGCAGGGGGGTATATTTGTCCTTCTGCAGCCCCACGCCACATGCACTCGCAGCCCAAATTCACAGATGTTTTAGCAGGGCTGTCTCATTGCAGGGATCTAGTGTGCATTAATTATGAGCATGTGTAGATGAGGTGTTAAATGATTTATATACAGACCCAGATTGAGAAATCCCAGTGGTTTCTTCTCCTGATGTGTAGCCGCTGTTGGCAATTAGTCAAGCTTTCCTGGCATTCAGAAGGACCTGAGGAGCCTTTTTTGCTTGTGATACAGGCCCAGAGTTGCTGGGCTTGGTGGAGGCTGAACCTCCTTGGTGAGTCGAGGCTGGTTGTGACCAGCATGAAAGGATCGTGGAGCCCATTTCCAGTGGGGCGGGTGCATGCGTGATGAATCCTGCCATCATCGCTGGCATTCGTTAGCTCTCTGGGGACTGTGGTGACACTTTGACATCGGGCCACCCTTGGGAATGTGGGGAATGCCTTTTGCATTCTCAGAGCCAGAGGATGAGAATTCAGAGCAGAGTAACTTTAATTAATGTTGTATGTATTATTTATCACTAATTGAATATGCTTTTGGCACTTTTTTCCCTTCTTTTAGATAAAGGGTGCTTAGGGTTATTAGTATCTATTTTATAACGCCAGCAAGATAGGATCCTTTGTTCTTAGGAGCTCAGACACTACAAATCATCAGAGATGCTGCCTTTGCTGTGGCTGTGCCTGGCGTGGTGCCCACGGGGCATCTCCAGCCCAGGGTCTCCAGCAGCAGGGACGGGAGAAGCCAGAGCCTTGCTGGGGGGTGGGCTGCAAAGGGCTGGGGAGGGTGCAGCACTCAGGGGCTCTGGTAGGAAACACTCACGGATCATTTCTAGACCAGAAGGCATTTGGTATTTTGACACTTACATTTTTGAAAAGCCAGCCGTGACCACTGACTAAAGCAGGACACTTCAGGGGCTCCTTCTTACAGCTTTATTTTAAAGCAACACTTCTTTAGCATGGGGGCTAAAAGCAGAGTCTGCACTGAATGCCGCAGAGCCAAGCCACTGAAGGATGATGTGCTTTCAACCCCTCTAATCCCCCTAATACACACAGGACAGGCACTAAGGGAATGAGGAAAGATTAGGAAAAGCCTAAATTTGCCCCCACACACTCCAAGTTCTGCAAAGCCTTGTCTGTAGCTGAGATTTACGCGCTGCCTGCTTTAAAACCAGAAAGAAGTGGGAGAGAGCTGGGGTCCTGCTGACTTACAATTACAGGGTGCTGAGCACAGCAGTTTCCCAGCCACCAGCAGGAAAGAAAGTAAGATTTACACCTGGAAGGCAGCTGAGAAGTTGGAAGAGAGGAATGAAAAATAAGGTGCTTCAAAGCCTTTTGAAGGCTGCCGGGGCTAAAGCAGCAGGCTGAAACGGGGCTCTCGTTTGGCTTTCTACCGCAGCAAGTGTGCAAAAGGGGGCGAGTGCTCGGGCTGGAGAGGGGCTCGGTGAGGACAGGAGCACTCACCCCTCCTCGCCCGCTCTGCACCAGGCAGCCGCTGCCGGCTCCCGCTCTTTCGGGCCATGCGGCTGATTAAATATTGAGAGGGTTTGGTTGCTGTTACTTGAAAGCTTCTGTCTGGATGAAAATGAAGTTACGTGAGGACAAGTTTGTGCTGGTGCAATTAGTGTCTGTTTAAATACGGCTGCCCATAAACAGACCAAAAAATAGCTTTGTGGGTTTTAACGTAAAAGCAGCGTTAGGACGTGGGTTGGGGTCACTCCTTTTGGGAGCCAAGGTATGGGAGAGCTCAGGGAGCGGGCTATCACACATGGGGGTCAGGCTGAGTTGTCAGAGAGACCCTGTGACGTTCAGAGGCTGTTGCAGCTCCTCAAAGGCTGGTTGTGGTGGGAGCTAACACCTGAGGTTTGCGTGTTCACACGGCAGCCTTGCTCCAGGCTCACCTCCCACACATCCCCGGGACCTGGGGGAGATGGTGATAGATGGAGACGCAGGCAGAAAGCGGGGAGGGAGAAGGGATTTGTGGTAGGTTATAGGATTAGGCAGAGGCAGGAGGAGAGTTGGGATTATGGGCAGGGGCCAAAAGTGGGCAGAGGGAGAGATGAAAAGGGTTGACATTTCTGGGAGGCTGCTTGTAAACAGCAGGAGAGCTCTATGGATAATCAGGCACCAGAGACCTTGGGGTAACTGAGCAGTGGGAAACGGAAACCAAGGGTGGAGGAAGAAGGTCCTTTACTGACTAGTGGCACAGCCAAATCTCAAATATAGACAAGCCAAGTTGCTTGCAGGTGGAAGTAGAAAAGACAACCATTTTTCTGCTCCCCAGCCAGGCCCGCTGTTGCACTCTCATCTTCTGAGAGGACGTGGAGGGCATTTTCCAGGTTGTTAGCTGTGCACAATCAGAAGCCTCTTAAACTTCATGGCTTGGTGCCTTCCTGACAGAGCACCGAAGGAGCAAGCTTTCATGGTCCCCATCAGCAGCTACTAGAGATTTCCGATCATGCTCCTGAGCTTTTGGATAACCTGGGTACTGGATTTGCCCACGGAGGTCCCAAAATCACTAGTAACACCCATCTGTGCTTTCATGGGTTTGTATAAAACTGCTTCTTTCCTGTGTCCAGCCCCAGTGAGGATGCAGCAGTTTCGGTCTCTCCCTGGGCTGTGTTCTGCAGGGAATGCCACAGCAGCAGAGCAGTGGCGCTTGGCCCGGGATGTTTAGTCACTCTGAGCAGTCTCAGAAGACGTGTTTGAGCTGGAAAAGAAAGTTTCCTTCATTGTCCAAGTGTCCAAAACAGATGTTAAAATCTGCCCTGTGACCAAGGGAAAACTTTGGAAAAATCTCTCTGAATATGATTAAGTACAAATACATCCAGAGAATAGTTATCCACTTGATTTTGATGTTGTAATCTGCACAGATGCTGGATAGTCTGCCATCAAAGTACCAGGCCACCCAGCAGGCAGACAGGCCATCCAGCCTGGGGGAAAAGGACAAGCTGGGTAAAGAGCTACTGGTCCCACTGGGTCACGTGGAGGTTTGGGCAGAGAAAGGAGAGGCAGTGTTTCCATCCTTCCTGCAAGGGGAATTTAGTCCTTGCATTGGACTGCATTTGTTTCAATACAGAGTCATCACTGAAAATTGGTTTCTGGTTGTTTTAATTGGTAAATTCAGTCAAATCTGCCATAATTTTACTAAATATTTCTAGAGCTTGATCCTATGGTAGAGGAGTCCTGCAGAAACACCTGTGAGTAAACGTACAAGCAAAACTTTGCTTACTTGCAGCCTAAGTGAACTGGACAGAATTTGGTGTGCTCAACAAGGAATTTAGCAGCTAATTTTTTTCAATGGTCAGGAAAAAAGGATCTTATTTATCTTTCTCGTTCAGACTGAGGTGGTATGTCTGCAGCAGAATTTGCTGTTCATATTTTATTATTCTTTCGAGCTAATTGAAATTTGATTTAAAAATCACATTAATAAGTTCAGTTTATAGTAGCCATTGATCAGTTCTTAAGTGTTTTTTAATGGTCTTACGTGACAGTTGTTAATTGTCCTTGATTAGAAGAACATAATCACAAGAGGGCTGATGGATGGATTCTCAACTGAGCGAATCCGGATTAATCTGCAGCCCTGAGGTTCTGATCCATAACGTATTTGAAATCAAATTAAACTCTAAACTGATGTTATTAGAATGGGATGTATGTTCATGGTGAAAGTTATTTGATATAATTTTGGCATCCTGCTTGTTCTTTCAGAGCATGTAGTGTAGCTGTTCAGTTTCAATTATTTTTTCCTAATTGTTACAAAAAAGTTGTCTTTGCACTGGGAAGTATTCCATCTGGAAGACTTCCAAAACAAAATATTTCCTTTGACATTTAAAAATCAAATTCTGAAGCAGATTTTCATTCCTACTGGATTTAGATAAGCCATTCGATGAAAAACCATCCAGAATTTCCTTCTCTGAGCAGTGTAGTGTAAAATGCGGGACCTGATAGTAATTATTTAATTAACCGTTGTTGGGGTTTTTTTTCCTCATACCTGCTATGAAAGAATATTGTGATTTTGGCAGGTTTACAACACCTGAGACCACGTGGCTCAGCAGGTGTGTGTGACATGTAAGGAAGAAAAAGCAGTCTACTACATCTGTGCTATTTCGGTTTTCCCTCAAGTGGGAAATAACGCAGGGTCTGCCAAGCCCCAAAAGTTGCAATAAAGCTCCCCAGGTAAACAGTTCAGCACAGAAGAGACGTTTCCCAGGGGTCTTGATCTCTGCGCATCTTCCTTGCCCAGGATTAGCTGAATGAGAGGATTTTCCCCCTTTTGATGCTTTGTGAAGGCAGCGGCTGGTGGGCTGTGGGATGGGGACTCAGGGCAGAAGCTGAGCCCTGCTGTACACAACCTACTGCTCTCATCAAAAGGAGCTCTCTAACTCCCACGGAGAAGGCTGTGGCATCTGGAATTATGAGACAACCTTTGACTTCTTCCAATTAGTAAGTCTAGCTGTTCAGCTTCTTCCTTGCTTTCATTCCTCCTTTCTTTCAAGTGGGTGGAGGGATCTCTCCTGGATGGGAAAGGCTCTCGTGGAGGGACGGCTGCGGGAGCGGTGGTGCAGGGCTTGGGGCCATCCACCCACAGGCATCCACCTCCCCACCGGGGAGCCAGCCGGTGCTTCAGTGGCCTTTCAACAGCAGCAAAACGAGCAGTTCCTCGCCTTGCCTTTACAGCGGGCTGGGCAGTGGCAGCTGGTGGAGCCCTACCCCGTGGGGGTACAGGCGATAATGGAGCTGCTTCCCTGATTAACTCTGGCAGCGGCTGCTGAGTTAATTAGTGGTCAAATCTAGGATGCTGGCAAAACAGTATTGCTAATTTGTCCACAAATGCAGCTTGAAGCAGGGAGGGGTTGGGGTGAATTTCATCCCCACCGTTAGCAAAAATAATTTTCAAAATCTGCTTCAAAACAAGTGTTTAAGCAGGAGATGCCATGGCTGTTTCCACTGTGAGATTCCATCATGAGATTCAATCTGCGTGAGATTTTGGTGCAGAGTCTTCCTACATGGCTTCATTCTGCATCCATCTGTCCCTGTTTGCTCGTGTCTGGACTGCCTTGCCCTTGCCAGGGTGGTCGTTCAGGTTTCATCTTCACACGGACGGGGAATCTTGCTTGCTCCAAGTGAGGGAGATCAGGTTAAGCCTGAGAGGCTCCTGAGAGGTGTCTAGAAATAATTCATTTAATGTGGTTGCAGAAAGAGAGGCTTGTTCTGACCAGCCGTGCGTGGTTAAAGAGCATAAAGGAAGAGATCTCTCAGGATCCAGCTCAAGTGCGAAGGATGGACAGGATCCACAAAGCCTGATCTAGTGAAAGATGTCCCTGCCCATGGCACAGGGGTTGGACTAGATGATCTTTGAAGGTCCCTTCCAACTCCAAACATTCTATGATTCTATGATTTAGTAATTTCACAGGGAGCAACCATTCAGGTTTGCACGCACTCAGAGCATCCCAGTGAGCATGCCTGTCCTTGCAGCTGGAAAAGAGCCGTTAACAAATGTTCTTTACGATAGTAACCATTTAGCCATTGGCTTGCCTTCATGCTAAGATCTGTGCATCCGCAACTCTTTTTTTCCTGCCAGTTCCAGGTAGACAGATGTTTTCTTTGGGGGTGTTATGGAGACTGTAAATAGTTTGGATCAGGATATTGCTTTCATCAGATGCTCTTTCTAAAGGACATCGGAGATAAGAGTCTTCTGAGTGGGTGATGGAAAAAAGGTGGAGTGAAAAGGGAGAAAAGGTGTAAAATGGAGTTGCTTGTTCAGTTACTGAGCACAGAGGAGGGTTTTTCTTTCTTTTTTCCCAGCAATTACTAAGTCAAGTGTGCATATCAAAGTTTACTGAACAAGCCCTTTCTGCATCCTTATGCAAAACGTTCCTTGCTTGAAGACGGAGCCAATTACCGTGCATGTATTTACCCAGCTCTAGCAGCCTGCCTAGCTGCTATCTATATTTCATGAGTCTCGACACTCCCCGAGGCTTGCCGCACTGCTCTGCCTGCAGTGAAGGGCTCCTCAACCGCAAAAGCAACCATGACTCAAGAAAAACACGCAAACAGATGAAGCACCCTGGATTTACCTCCCCTGGCAGACTTGGCCTTATCCCCTGAATGCCGAGTGGCATTTGGATGCTCTTTCAGACCCTACCAGCAGTCAGGCACATGCAGGAGCCACCGACTGGTCCTCAATCTACCTGCCATTGGGCTGACGGAGAGAACAAGCTGCTCCTCACACCCTATACAAGTTGGTAGCCAATAGCAGTACTAACCCTCTGCTGCCATGCGCTGGTGTCTTTTCCATCCTTAATTCATAGAAGGGTTAAAGCAAGGTCTCTTACATCTTCTGGCTCAGCTGCGCAGTCTCGCTCTTACAGGATACTTCCCAGCAGTTTGTCTTTGATTTTCAGCAACCTCAGTGATGAGGTTTCTGTCTTTCCCCTTGAGATCCTGTCCTTCAGCCCCAGAAATGTTGCTGTCAGGAATCTTTGGCTAAACTTCAGCATCAGTTTGAATTTCAGGCTCTCACATGTGCTGCAAATGCCCCAGTACCTAGCCAAGCTGATCTCTCATGTGGTACAACTGGGAATAGAGCAGTAGGAACGCGGCACTCCAGCTCACTCCTCTGTGTACTTCCCGTGCAAACGTAGCCAGCTCTGTTTGAGAAGTTTTTTGACTCACTGATTGCTTAGAAACTTTCTTTTTATTCCCAGCTGAAATATCTTTCCGGCCAGTTCACACGCTCCTTGTTCTTGCATTCACGTTAGGTTTGGAGTATTTTTTTCCTCCATTTTTTTCTTCCACTGGTCTCAGCACAGCCGGGTCCAGCTGGACGCTATGGACAGTCCATTTACACCATCCAATGAAGCCAGGGGGTTAATGTAAAAGAGAAACTCCCTGTCTCTCTTTGGAGAACATGCTTCTTCCCTCTAGTCAAAGAATGTTCATCCAAACATTTTATTCTCAAAAGGAAAATGATCTATTCCGGACAAATTAGAAGTGTTTGAGAAGCAAATGTTCCTTTTGTCTATTTTCACTGAAAATGACTGAACCCTCTGCAGAATTTGGAATCCTTGGGGAAAATCTGCCAAATTTTGAAGAAAAATATTGACTGATATGAAGAAAATGTTTATTAGCATCTCTTTTTTCATAGAAAACTAGACTATTTTTGACCATTTCTCCCTGCTTTATCTGCCTGAATGAAACAGACAAGCAAGGAGCAGAAAACACTTCACACCAATTTGTTTAATATTCAAGGTTATTCCACTAGTTTCTAGTAGATTCCCCGTTTGCTGGGCTCTCTTAGAATCATTTGGAAGAAACAATGTCTGCTCCTATCAGGAAAGCTGTATTTTTAGAAGGGATGCAGCAAATAGAGGTAAGATTAAATTTCTTCAAGTAATATGTCGGCTTTCCAATGGTGCTCCCCTTGTTTTCTTATTTTGAATTTACTTTAGGATTCAAATACTGTGGGTCTTGACTGGTATTTGAGTCCAACAGTACCTATGTGATATCTTTATTGTGGAAAGAACAAATGACACATCAGAGTTAAATCTTCAGTCGTTGATAGTGTAGCTTGCTATTCTTCCAGCTGGGATCAAGCCAAAGGAATAATCACGTTTATCTATGCAACACATATCTCTGAAATCTTCAGTTCACATTGCTCTGGGATCCAAACCCAGGTGATTTTATGACAGCTAATAACCACTGTAATTAGGAACCTAATTAAATATCCTCTGATCTTACCCTTCTCGGAGACGATCAGCTCAGGGGGCTGATCTGGATTCTCCATCTCACACAGTCCATACAGCAAGTAAAACACAGATGATTTTTAGCATCCTTTGAAGTATTAGGTACTGCTCATCAGCGTCCCAGAGTTCAGGGACGAATAGACCAGCAGCATGATGTGGCTATTAAGTTCCTACAAAGTATATTGAATGTGTTAAAAAAATGAATCATGCAGAATGACTGAACTAGAGAGGAGTCAGGAAAGGCAGGAAAGCTTCGCCACCTTCCAGCAGAGAAAGTCAGTGGTGCCTTAACCATCTGTAGCAGCGCAGCAGGCGATTTGTCAGGTTAGTGTTAAAACGACGCTGAGAAGGATCTAATCTGTGGCTGGGGGCAGGTGCTGAGGGTGCCGTACAGAAGGATCAGCAGTTTTGCCTTCACTTGGCAGGCAGGGTTACTCTACCAGAAGAAATCGGTGCTGTCCATGAGCCAAGGGAGCTCTCTGCATGACGTCGTGCTGCAGGGGAACCCCTTGCTGCAGAGACCACGGGCAGTGCTTCCCTCCTGCAAAGCACGTGAGATGGGAGAAGCAAAAAGAAAAGCCAGGCAAAAATTCCCTGCCTGTACGGGGGGCTGTGCAACCTTGGACTGGCTCTCAGGCAGAGGTGGGTACCCCCAATGAACTGGGCAGGAGTGGCTGAGGATCTGGAGGAACAGTACCGATACACCCATGGCATTATAGCGGGCAAATATCAGGGATGACCTTGGGTTCATAAAGCTCCACTATGTTTTGCAGTCCCCTGTACTGAGTAGCACACTTGTGCTGGCCACCCATGTCTGACCACAGGGGGGTTCCCCCAGACTTTGTAACTGTCAGGCACGTAGCAGCAGATTGGGGACCCTCAGAGAGAAACATTTTCTCAGTTTCCGACAAGTGAGGAGACCAATTTCTAAGCAATCAAGTGGAGTTATTTCCCAGAGAAAATCCTGCCCATCTCACAGTAAAATGTCAAGGTACATTGCTTGCAAACAGGAAATGTCTGCAATCTTCTCAACCCTGCATCAGACTGGTACCCCAAATTCAGGCACTGTGCATCTGGTGTTGAACAAAGACCTCCTGCAGAGCCTGGATCTCCACTAGCCTTGGAAAGAGAGTCTCAATGAGGACAGCTGGGCAGGTGACACTTAGGAAGCAGGTAAAGCTGTCACCTGCACTCTGTAGAGGATGGACACTGCTTCTAGACACGAACTTTTATGAGAGGTATGACCTTACTAAAAACCAAAAAACCACAATGGGCCAAATGCCTCACCTGCAGGGTGTTCTACCTGGCTTGGGTTAGTTTGGAGGTGTAGTGTGGGTTGGCCTGTTTTTCACTCTCTAGCCCCATGGAAAAAATATTGTATCTGGATCCTACATGGTGGTGAACAGATTTGCACAGCAGTGCATGGCAATGGAAAGCAGCGAGCTGTGAATACCCATGTGTCGTGTTGGGGCAGCTGTGGCTTGTGGCCCATGAGTGCCTCTGCTAAGGGCCATGGGCCAGCCCCGGAGGAAAGTGGGCACCAGCACTGCAAAGTGTGCAGGTCTGGGCAGGACCCAGCCACAGTTTATTAGTGACTATGGAAGCCTTCACTATCCAAGGCATGTCCCACCCTCCACTCCTCTACAGGGAAGCGAGAAATGTGTTCTATTTGGAAATAAAAGATCCTTCCACAGACCAGTTTTAAAGCCCACCTCAACCCAATCACAGCAGCAAACCCATTTACTGTTAAATAGAGACAAGCGGTGCTTGGCCCTCTTCCAGCACTGAGCTCAAAACACATCAGGCACCTCAATGTCTTTTGCTTACAGCTCTGTGCCCATCACTAGATCCATTTGTGGTTCTCATGCGTGCAGGAACTGCAGAGACTTGGAGCTGTCCTCGTACTGTATTTATTACCTGGATTCCTCATAACCGTGCCTCGCAGGAGAAAGCCGATGAGTGAATTCAGTCTTCAGGCAAAGCACCAACTTTACAGGCCTGAAAACCAACCTCCTCTATAACACAAGCATAGCAGTTTTCCCGAGCAACAGCTTTTTGGCTGCCCTTGTCCAGCTGAGATACAACACTGTCTGCCTCTGTTCCCAAGCACCTCATAGTATATTTGGGATGTAGAAAGCACTCCATCCCATTCCCCAAATGGGAAATTGAGGCAGAGACAGCAGTTACACAGAGCCTTACAGAAATTCTGTTGCAGAGAAAGGACTTTATATGTAAAATGTCCCAAACTGATATGTTAATCACGGATCCATATTTCTCTTCCTACTGTCACTTCCCCCAGGGATCTCATGCAAGCAAGAGGGGAACTGGTCAGCTCTTGCCCCTTTTGCTTAGCTTGCAGTGATGGGATCTGTTACCGCAGGCTTGGCACTGCAGGCTTCCATGCTCTGGCTGCTTATTCCTGGGTAACCAGAAAGATTTTGCAACCATCAGCAGATTTTGCCTTCGTCCCTGAAGTGCTGTCAGAAAGCAATCTTTTTTGCGACCTAGCCTGGGTTAGATGAAAGGCTTGATATCCACCTGTCATCTGCAGGCCATTCCCTGCCTTCCCTTCAAGTTAGTCTGATGTTACACTTTGACAAATAACTTTTGATCATCATCTCCTTCTTGCCACTTTCTTCACCTGGGATATTCTATCCTCTTTCCCCTGAAGAGGCACTAGCATGATCTACCTTGAAGTATTTGTTATCCCCTTGAAATTTGCCAACTAATCCCCCCAGGCTCATCATCTGGAGGACACCTGCTCTCACACTCCATTTCTTGCCTGCCATCTCCTGTATATCATCCAGGATTCCTGCTTCTAGCAAAAGTCTTGACTTTATTTTATGTTAGGTTTACTCAGGGTGTGATAGACTGTACTTCTCTCTTCCCCCTCAGGAGCAGAAGCCATTTGCTGTGATAGCAGTATCTTCTGGTGTCATTTCTGTGTGAACAGTCCCAATGTAGCTGATCAAGGGAAAGCCATTTCACAGCCTTCCTCTAACTGCTACCCAGGATCGACCACCCAGGGAACCCTCTAGCCTGGGATCCCCTCTCTGACAGTGGGCACCAGCAAATGCGTCCAAGAAACTCCTCAGCGGACAGTTACAGAATAGCCTACATCGGAGTGAACTTATCTCGGTGTTTGCCTGATGTCTTGAACAGCTTATTTCTCCCAGAGAGGAAAAGGTTGTAGAAACTCAAATGAAACTCATGTTCTTCTTTTCCTTAAATACATCCAGTCCCTGCTTTCAATGCTGCCAAGGCCTTGCCTTTTATTCCCAGGAGCCCCACAGGTTAGTGTGTAGGTAGGGATTTCCTTGTGCAGGAGTTCAATCTCTTGCCTTTCAAATTTCCTGAATGTCCCTTTGTCTCCTATTGTGAGACTGCATGTAAGTCCACCTCATTTACATTTTTAGGACAAAGAGACTGGTTTTTTTCCTTTTCTTCCCTATTGCAAGAAATAGTTTTCACATCCCAGTGCATGCTTGGAAACGGAGCCTACACAATGGGTAAGGAAGGCAGATACTGCATGGAGACCCCCTACCAAGCCTGCTGCCTCGTCATGCCTTCGCTTCGACCCAACATGGGGCTCAGGTGTGTACTGATCTGGCAGCTCCCTGGCCACAAGTGCCGTCTGCTAGTGGGTGACTTCACCCAGTCCCGAGAAGGCGTCTTGCAGGAGTGTTGCCAACTGACTTGGGGTTGAAGGGAGGAACGAAAATAGAGCTGTGCGCAGCGGTGCAGGACGTGATCTTTAAGCTAGGTGGGGATGAATAGTATCAACAGTAGGAGTAAGTGTGATCAACACATATCAGGCTGCACTGGGCTGCAGACTGCCAAATTCAGGAGTTCCCTAAGAGTACTGGGGAAAGCAGGAGCTAGAGGAAAGCCCATGCTCTCTGATCCCACTCATCTGCTCATCAGAAGCCAGGTGGAGGGACACTGCTGCGGGGAGGGTTGGCAATAGATGTACCCAAAGCCTGAATTCTGGCAAGCAGTCCCTAACATGCTTTCAAGAGTAGCTTTCCATGCTCTTTAAGGCCCGTTGTGCCTGGCTCTGCAGCACACAGAGCGTGGCCAGCTCTCCTAAATCACAAGACTATCAAAATGGCAGTCAAAAGGATGGGCAGTCAAAACGGCCCTGAGGAGCCTGGCGAGGTTTGATCTCAGTGTGTCAAGACATGGACTGGAAGCTGGATAATAACACACTGACAGATGAAATCCTCAGAAGGGGCCAAGTGCAGCTGCCCACCACAATACGCCTGCTGACAAGAAGAGCTGTGCTCCAGCTGAGGTTTAGAGAGGCATGAAAGGCAGAGGGTGTCCCGGTGCCAAATAACATTTTTGCAAGCAGGCTAAGGAGAAGTGGAGGCCAGCCAACTGTGTGGGAGCAGACAGCCGTTGGAGAGGCACAGCCTTGAGTCCTGTCTGTTGGTGACATGCACCAGGGCACATGGTGACAGCAGTGATGGGATACGATATGTCCCTGACTCCTGGCGGGGAGGAAGATGCTGAGTTCCTCAATGCTTAAATCTTGGCAAAAGGCATATTTCGATATTAAAGTCACTTTCAGGGAGGCTGCACCTGGAATTTCTGCTGTATAGCCCCGTGGCAAGCTTGAGCTGGTCAAAGACACGGGGCTTTGGGAGGGGGCAGAGGGATTCCCCTCTTTTCAGTGTCTGCAGGAAGAAGAACACTTAGACCACGGATGATGAGGACCAGTCCCCAGGTCAAGAAATCCCTGCCTTCCCCCACTGCCAGAGCAGCTCCTTTGCATGGGAACTCCACAGTTTCAGGATCTCTCTCCACTGCCTTTCCATTTTTAGGGAGTCTGATGAATATCAGTGTCTTTAGCATGTCTTCTTTGGGTAGAGCTGAAATAAGAGGAATGGAAGAACAGTTTGGAAGCATTATGGATTCTGGTTAGAAACAGCATATTAGAGGTCATTCACAAGATGCTTTGTTCTTGTGAGGATAATTTCAAGATCACAATGGTTTTGGCAAGGAGAATCTGAAGTCCAGAAAGCTGAATTTTTGAGCTCTCCAGCAGTGGTTACAAGATTCACTTTTCAGTTATGCGTGTATTTTCCCTACACAATCTCTGACGTGTAGAGAAAGTAAGTTATTACAGCTATTTTGCAGACAAGGAACTAAGCCTAAGACTAACTAAATGTCTTCTCTAAGGTTAATCGAGCCATTTGTGGCATTACAGAAAACTGTACGGAGTTCTTGATGCTGCCCGAGACATGAAACCATCTTTCCTCTAACCAAATCTGTCTGAGTCCTGACAAATGGCTGCACAGGCATGTATTTTTCAAACTGTTTTCTTACCCTTTTCATATTTTACAGAAGAATTACAGGTAAAACATAAGCAGAAGTAGCCTGAATTCAACTCTCCTGGCATAAATTATGCTGACGGCAATTTACTTTAACTCCCATCTGTACTGTCGCGCCCCTACCCACGAGCATGAGTCACACTAAGCAATAAATTATAGCTAAATCCTTCTTCTGCCTCGACAGGTGATTTTGAGGATTTTCTCTCTGCGTACGCATGAGCTGTGATGCTATAGCCTGATGATGTATTGTAGCTATTAATTTTAGGAGATGAAGCTTTTTCATCATTAATGTCCAACCTGAACACAGGAATTTATTAGGCTGTTTAGCAAAAATTTGAGGCAAATGCGTAGCCTTCTCACTGCTATGAAGTGGAACGACTAATTGCTTCCCCCTCCCCTTTTACTGGCTCATGGCAACATTAGTTTCCAAGACTGGGTACTCTACCTACTGTTATGCCTTCTCCTCTCCCTTCCTTTCTGACCTTCACCCTCCCATCCCCTGCCTAGTCCTTCTTCCTCTTCTATATCTCATGCTCTGCTGTTGCTTTCTCTCTTTCTTTGGCTCCTGCCGTATCTGCTCCTTGTTTCAGTGGTTTCCTCCTGTCCTCCTCCTCCTCGCCTATTCAACAGAGGCATGAACATCATTTCAGAAGACTATGAGACACAGCAGATGACCCGTGGCACAGCTGAGAACCTCATGACTTTGGGCTGTCAGGATACTGCCCAAACTTAAGGCTCTATGTAAATGAGCTGCTCCTGCAAAGAGCTATCCTGAAGACTCCTGCAGGAACAAGAAGGGAATATGGAGTGCTAGGGAAAAAACACTGCCAAGCAATCCACCTTCCCATAATGTTAGGGGGCCCACTACATGTGCTCAAATTAGCCATACTCCTCTTCTGCTGTACAGTGCACGAAAAAATGCCGGGGGCTCTTTTGAGTTGAAAGTCTCCATATGGGTATAAAACAAGAGTATAAATTTAGTATTGCTATATGTGAGGTCTTATCTTACTGTTAAGTCAGTGCCAACATATTCCAGGCCCTATGGCAATTCTAGCTTGTGCATCTAGTCAGTGAAAAAAAAAATTATATCCATTTTTGTGATTTTCTGCAAGATGCTTGTTTCAAAAGCAGGTTCTTCAAAGACCTGGGAATCTGAGATATTCGAGGTGCAGTCTCCCAGCTAAGACAGGCTTTGCAAATTGCCTTCTTACAGGAGAAAACATCACTTTGTGGGTATGTTTTGTTTGTGCTGCAGTGATATATGTGATGCACATAGTGAATTTGATAACCAGATAATGGAATCTGTTGAATGATACTGGACACTACAAAGTTCAGGTCTCCTCAGTAGTGTTTCATATCCAAAAAACAGTCAAACAAATCAAAATGCTATGCAAATGGATGGAGCAAAAGCAATTGCTCCAGTATTTCCCCTGCTAAATAACCTTGAAAGGAGTCTCAGAGTGAACATCTCTTTAAATCTGCTGCTGCTTGCACCTGTATTTCTTCACAGGCAAGGTGCATAACGAACAGTGAATTTGCAATTTTGAAAGTTCTTGTGGCCACAAAACAATCATATTAGAGGGCTTCCGCAAAAAAAGAAAAAGGCTGAATTTAGTTTGGGAAAGACCCCTCTTATTTGATCTCAGTCCTCGTATTGTAATAACCATGCTCCTCGAACTTGATTATTGAGCAGCCCCGAAGGGAAACATAAGTAACAAGCCTATTAAAGAGCACGATGGAAGCGTAAGGTTGGCTGTGACTGCGACAGGCTGCGGCACAGGGGATTTCTTGGAATGAGCCTGAATTCCGGCGTGGCCGGTGCCTCGGTACACTTCACTGGAGCTGGCAAGCAACTGTCTCCGGAGACCGATGCCTGAGCATCCTGGGCTGGGAAAGAGCTGTTCCCGACAGCAGGAACAGCTCCCTGCAGGGAGATCTCTCAGTCTGTGGAAACGTCTCTGCTAGAGCCCTTTCTTAACACGCTCCCATACCGTGGTGGAAAACAGGAGACAACAACCCTGCAAGGGCTGCTGTGAGGTGCATTAAATGATTTGTCCTTCTGCCTCCGGTTTGTAGGCAGGTTTGTCAGTCCCCCGGCCACGGGAAGGTGATCCCAGGCAATAACTGACGATGCTTTTCAGCATCTGAAACACTGCAGTCGTTTCCCATTTGAGACAGGAGATGATGAGGCGTTGCACCCTGGCCACAGCAGCGTGGTAACTCTGGGCAAAGAGTGATTTTGCGGCACAGCCCACTGAAAACACCTTGACTGCACGGAGCCAAAGGAGAGGGGGGAAATGCAGGCTTCAGCAAGGCAGAAAAGAGGGAAGGACAAGAGGAGGGAGTACTGGGGGGGTTGGAACAGACACGGCAGATCTCGACACTGCTCTGTTAGCTAGAGGCAGGAGAAAGAAAGAGGTATTTAATAAAGATACTTGCTCAAATAAAATCCCTTCTGAAAGAAAGCAGTATTTAGAAATCACTCAGGATTGTGTCTGCTTTCATGGCTCTGTCACTGGAGCAAATCTATTCATCACAGCCATGTATTAATGAATTAGTTAATTAAGTGGCTCGTTATTTAATAACACAGATTGCAAGTGTGATGAAATAAAAGTCTCCTTTGTAGCTAGAGGCACATCTTTGCCAATAAGCTAAGTAGTTCATAGTTAATCAGGCATGTTTGTGGTCTGACAGGCAGAATTTGCTGAATTGCAGGCAGTTCATTTCCAAGGTTATTGCTTACAATCCTCTCTGGGAGCTTGTTAGGGCCTCCAAACCCGGTAGGGTTAGACCTAATTAGCTGTCCAAGGGCAAACACACCTAGAAATGCTCAAACTCATTAAAGGGCACTAGGGCACCATTGTTTCTGAATCAACACTAAATTACCTATTGGTTTATGCTGCCAGGTGAAATGCTGATAGAGAGGTTGGTTTATTAATAAGCAGTAAAGCCTCAAAGACTCTAGCTCTTTATGATATTTAAAAAGACAAGGAGATAACAGAAACGTGGGCTGGACGTTTGGCACTGATGTGGCTTCCCCAAGTGATCTTGGGAAAGCTTCTTGATTTACATCTACATTGGGATATCTCAGAGTATTCCTTGGTATCCAGGTCAGGATTTGTGCCTCAGGTCCACATTAGGAAAAGATTCGTGGGACAGCAATGCTTTATCTGGGTCATCGTGTCAAAGATAGCTGGTGTGAAGACTGGAAGGAGGCCTTAGCTTGCTGGTTTACAGGGGCCTCAGGAGTGTGGGACACAGCGTACAGCATTTCTGTTTCAGTGCTCAGATAAAGCTCTAGTCTCTCGCGGCCTCAGGTCATGATGTGCCAAACAAACCTAAGAACTTTTCCCAGCCTTGCATGGGAGCTGTGAGCACTGTAGGCTGCTTAGGTACTACGATAATGGGAGAGGAGGAGAAGAGGGAATAAATATCTAGGAAAGGTTAGAAACCATGAGTATTTTCTCAGCTAAAAGGTTGTTAATCTCAATAAGATGGCCAAATTCCAGTTCAGCCATATGCATTTCTAAGTTGTCTTTGGGTAAATTATCATCTCCGCAAAACTCTGGCACTGAAAACCAGACACTCTTTTCCCACCAGTCTTCCTGCTGTGATTCTCCCCCATCCTCCATGGTTTTGTTCTTTTCCCCTTCACCACGTCCCTTCTGACTAAGCTCTCGGCTGTGATTTCTCCCTGCTTTTGCTCCTTGAAGCAAGTCTGTTCATTATTTATTAGCTACCATACTCTTATACCATCTGTCTCAACTCATTATCCATATTCATCTTGTCAAATTGACCTTTTATGGCCTTTCTGTGGCATCCCAATGTGTATGTAGTCTGTCCCTCCTTATATAGCTTTGTGCTGCTACACCATTGCTTTCCAACTCCTACTGTTAAACATTCCTCTCTATATCTCACGAACACCCAACTTGCTAGTCTGTGTCCTTAACTTCAGAAAAGCTGTTTATTCTGCTTGACTGATGCTTGTTCCTTGTTTCATCTGCTACACATTCACTGTGCCAGCTTGCTGCAGCACGTACTGTCTTAGATATGACCTTTAAAGCATCTGCACCAACAGAATATCAGGCTTTAAGATATAATCTCCCTTTAAGAATCTGGGGGTCTATCTGTCCCTTAGTTCATAACATAACATGGTGGATTACAAGTTCAGCCCACAGCAACTTTGCTGTGAAAGTCACCATCCCATAAGGCATTGGCATTTTAGTGCCTGATCAGCTGAAAACTAGAAGTCTCCCCCACTGTGCTCAGGATGGGATGGTATGAAAAAGTGTAACGGTTTTCGAGCAGTACAGCCAGATTCTTACTTAACATCAGGATAGTTATGCAGAGCGATATGCAGACAGATACACAAAACTTTGACACTGTCCTGCATGACATCTGGTCTCTAAATTGGAGGGACGTGGATTTAATGGATGGACCACTTGGTGGATAAGGAACTGGCTGGTTGCACTCAAAGAGTTGCGGTCAGCGGCTTGATGTCCAAGTGGAAACCAGTGATGAGTGGCGTTCCTCAGGGGTTGGTACTGGGACTGGTGCTGTTCAACATCTTTGTCAGGGACATGGACAGTGGGACTGAATGCACCCTCAGCAAGTTTTCAATGACACCAAGCTGTGTGGAGCAGTTGACATGCTGGAGGGGAGGGATGTCATCCAGAGGGACCTGGACAAGCTTGAAATGTGGGCAGTGCCAACCTCATGAGGTTTAATCAGANTGGGGTTGTTCAGCCTGGAGAAGAGAAGGCTCCGGGGAGACATTATTGCAGCCTTCCAGTATCTGAAAGGGGCCTACAAGAAAGCTGGAGAAGGACTCCTTACAAGGGCATGTAGTGATAGGACAAGGGGTAATGGCTTCAACCTGGAAGAAAATAGACTTAGATTAGGTATCAGGAACAATTTTTTCACTATAAGGGTGGTGAGGCACTGGAATAGGTTGCCCAGGGAAGCTGTGGATGCCCCATCCCTGGAAATGTTCAAGGTCAGGCTGGATGACGCCTTGAGCAATCTGGTCTAGTGGGAGGTGTTCCTGCCCATGACAGGGGGGTTGGAACTAGATGATCTTTAAGATCCCTTCCAACCTAAACCATTCTATGATTCTATGATAGTTCAATCAAACACAAATGAACTATTTGTATTCATACCACATCCAGCTCTGCCCCTAAATTCATGAGCTATTGTAAACGCGTCATCTCCAAACATTATAACTTCTCTTCACAGAAAAAAATTGTTGCTGTAGCAAAGTAATGCAGGACTCCAGGACCACATTACACAGTAGGTATTTTACTGTGGTGGAACAAAATATACATGGTACGTGCCTACACACAAATGCATAAAAACCACCACAGATCAATAGAGATTATCCAGAAACTGTAAAATGACTTAAGTTCAATAGACTCTGTAGCAGAGAATTTTGAACTAAAATGTTTTCTCTGTTAAATAATTAATCTGATCCGCTGGTAGCACACTAAATTGCTTCAGCTCTGGTTTCCCTGCATGTTTGTATATACCAGGGCTGCATCAGCACTGATCTTCTTCCAATCTACAGTGTGGGCAAAGTGAATAAATGAGTCCTGTCCCAGAGACCCCAGCAGCATTGTAGAGCAAATCAATGACTTTTACAACGAACAGAGGACTTTCATCCTACATGTCCTACCTGTGCTGCAGGGGAGCGATCATTAGGTGCCATCTGTACTGCTGAAAACCAGTTCTTTGAAAACAGACAATTTCAAGTCAATGATTTTCAAATATCTGGCTCTTCTTTTCACTCACAGCCACTAATACAGAATCTGTGGCACAGATATCTTGCATAATAAGCTCCATGGAGAGTTTTTGAACCTGTGTTACATATCTATCAAATAACTCCTTAATAATAAAAAAAGTCTCAGCAGTAACTTGTTTCTATCCTTAGTTTTCACATAATGCAGCACTCTCCTCTGAAGCCATAAGCAAAAAGACACCTCTTTATCTAGAGTTCAAAGCTAGACCTTTCTAAGGTTCTTTTTAAGGTAGGCTCTGCTACAGACTTTGATTTTTAAATCTCTTGTTGTCCAGACCCAGTTAGACTCCTGTAAGTATGTGTAGCCGTAGTTGATTGTTGTAGCCAGTAACACTTAACTTTGCACCTGAAACCATCTATCAGCATGCTCACACACAATCATGGTGTCTTTGGTGGCAAAGCAGCTCCGTTTTTCTTCCAGCTACCGTATCACTGATTAGGAAATCTCATATACATGCCTTGATGTCTCTGAACGAGCACAGAAAAGGAAAACTCATATACATGCCTTGATGTCTCTGAACGAGCACAGAAAAGAGACCTAAGAAATTGTATGTGGAGCACATTCCTCCAGAAGCAAGGGGTTTCCAATGGGACTGTGAGTGCTTGATGTTGCAAGGACAATTTTTATTTCCAGTCTTGTGTGAATGGAGAGGGAATGGAAGGAATCAGAAGGAATTTAATTCCTAGTGGTGTATATAGTGCTGCCTAACCTGTCCACAATCATATATAAACTTGCATCCTGAGGGCTGACATGTATTTCCAAAAAAGAGACCTGATCTTCAGCTGATTAAATCACACCAATTCACTGGCTGGCATTCAGATCTGAGAACATCCTACTCGTTTCTCATCAGCACCATGTGATTAGGATACTTGATGAAAGGCAAAGTAAGTAAAGTGACTGCTGAAAACCTGCAAGAGGTCTGACCTATTTTGATACAACTCCTCCCTTAAATAGAAGTCAATAATTTTTTTGACAAGTGATGTTCCCCACAGCCCAGTTCTAGCAAAAGTGTTCCAGAGTCCTGTGCTCTGAGACTTTTCTCCCTGTTTATTATTTCGGCAGTGAAATAGAGTTGCAAAAAGTCAAGCAAGAATTAGTAAGGATTAAGGCTGAGCTCTAACAGAGATGGCCTGAGATGGGTTTATAATCCTTAGATATGAAGGCAAGAGCTGCTGTTATTACTAAGCAGTAGGTGTCATTTTTTTCCCCAGTTTGTGGATCAATAATATGTCAGGGTTTCCATCCTTCGCTAACCATTTCCCCCTTTATTCTGAGCACAGTTTGGACCATTAGTCTCCGTCCCTGCTCCTTGACTTCTAATTTCACTTGGTTTCCACCTCTCTGCATTAGAAGCGCCATCGTTTCCTTTTTCTAAGTTCACTCACATATATATTCTCTCCAGATCTTGCTGCTTTTCCCTCTGCAGGATCCTTGCCAAGAACCCAGCCTTGCCATCTGTCCAGGAAAGTGATGATATTGCTCAGCTCTCTTCTGGATGTTGAATCGTGTGGCTGCAGCAGTAATGTTAATGTTAGCAAAAAAAGAATTATCAGAGCCCTGTGGAAGAAAAGCCCTTTTCTGCCTCACAGCACAGAGGTCAGATACTTTTAGTCATATGCATATACTGGCAGGATAATTGTTCCTATATTATATTTCTCTATATTGCCTTCTTAAAGACACACCTGAGAGAATATTGTATCCATGAGAGTAAATTGGAGAGTTCCTGATGCATTTTTTGTTGACAAGAAAATGACAGTTTCTCAAATCCTGAATTTTCAGGAGAAAAAAATTCAGTTTCAACAAATGTTTCTAATAAAAAATGGATCAAGTAGCTGACATTTCTTAAATTAAATGTTTGTTTTTCAGTTCAAAACAACTCTCCATGCACCTGATTTTTTTTTATGCCAATGAAAAGGGCAACCTTTTACAATGTAAAATGAAATATTTTAATGGACCTGATCTGAAAATATTATTTTTGTGAATTAGGGAGTTGCAGATTACTGGTTTAGATTTTTTTTCTTTAATTTTTACTGGTTGAAAAGAGAGGAAAGTTTAAAAAAATCTCCTGAGATAAACCAGCAGTTTTCTTGGTTAAGAAAAGGCTAGACTGCAAGAGTTCAGTGAAAATCTGATGAGGGCTCTGGGCAAACTACTTACTTTTCCTGGGCTTTAGCTGTGAAGCAGGGAGCACAGGGACCTCTTTTCTCCAATTTCTGGTTTATTTAGGCTTTTGGGGGCACAAGTTGCCATCTATTCATATAGCCACGGGTGCAAGGGGTTTGAGCAACTGATCCGTAATCGACACCAGAGGAAAACTGGGCTGTTCCCGTGTGCAGTTGGGAGGGACACAAAAATGCCAGGAAGCCAAGGGACAGACCCAGGGATGCTCAGCCAGCAGCACAGAGATGTGTCCCAGGCACTGCGACACTTCGCCTCCGTCTAGCAACTTGGTGATTGGACTTTGCTACAGTACTAAGCCTGTCTAATAATATCTGTACAATTGTTGGCTGCCTGAAATCCAAGATACTGCTCCCCTCAGAGCTGTAAGTTGTTAAGCATCTCAAAAATTTGGTCCTTCACGTGTACAAAGGGATCTATTAATTGCATCCTCATTGAGAATCTGAGATTGGAACTTCACAAAAACCTATCTGCCACATTTCCTTTCTACTCTCAGCGAGGAGCTTCCTCTCAGGATTTTTTTCGTCAGTTTTGTGATTGCAGAGAGTCCTTATGGTCACTGTATGATCTGGGCATCTTCCCATCGCTGCCAGCAGAAAGCAGCTCTGGGGGTGAGGATGTTTTGCTAGAGGAGTTGTCCTTCAGGCAGAATATTAAACTGCTCTGCCATCTGTTTTACAGGGATTATTCTGGTGAATGCTAAAGATCCCTTGAAAATATTTTTATAGCATCCCTGTACCGCTCCTTATCCTTAGCTTTCATATAACCTCTCCCTTCAGCTGTTGACTTTGAGAGCTTTCCCTTTCTGAGCATGCAAAGGCAAAGAGAAGCATTTGGATCACAGCTCCCAGCCTTGGCTTTCTCCTCATTGTGTGTGCCCACAGCTCCCTTCAGCTCTGGCTCCCACAGGGTAACAACCTTACTCTCTTTGCTTTTCCAGAAACACCCTCATGCCCCAAGATTCAACAAATATATTTCATAAGAAATCACCTCTGCGTGACTTCCCTGCTCACGAATTTGCTGTAACGTCTGCTCTGTGATAGAGCTCAGCTCTGACAAGTCCCAGAGTCCTCTACTTTCTTCATTTGATGCCAGGTACAAGAAACTCACTCTTACCTGCATCTCCTCCAAGTTTTGCTGCCCTTCAGCCCACAGTTTATCACCCAAGCATGCCAGGCACCTCTCTTATATGCTCTTTCACAGGGGCAAACACAGGTGTTAGGCTGCTCTTCTTAAAGGTCCCTTTTCCTAGAGTAGATACCATTTCTATAATGAATACATCCAAGACTTTAGGTTACTATTTTAAGTTGCAGAGCTCAAATGACTGAATTCCTGGCTAAGTATGCAACATCTGAGATGACTAAAGAGCTAAGGAGTGCAAGAAAACCGCAAGGTGAATAGTGTGTGTTAAAGAGTTGCTGTTAAATAAATTAGAGTGTGCAAGATGCAGGACTAAGTGAAGGATGCTTGCTAGCATCGGGATAACTGATGAGATAGACTGTTTGGTGTGGAAATAAGATTACAGTAAATATCAAGCAGAATATAAAGGAAGAGCTATAGCACAAAAATTACTTAGAGGGGAACGAAAAGCAGGGTAATGTATTGAGAAATAAGTACTGTCCTATAGAGAATTAAAAGCAAAATAAGGAACTGTATTCCCAGGTACTTTAGATTGTTGTGTCCAGAGCTGAGTTTACGGGGCTACTTTGTGGAGACCCAGAAGGAGACTTTCCTGCCTCTGCCCCTCCCTCCGCTGCCGACTCTGTCTGATGGAGCCTTACATTTGTCGTGTATCTAAACCTCACTTGCACATCTCGGAAAGGTAGCTGTCAGTTTAAAAAGGCCCAAGGTTGTAATAGGCTCGATGTAACGTGGATATTTGTCTCAAGCTCTCTTGCATCACTGTGAAGTGTATTACAGCAACCCAAACCTGCAGTCTTTATGAGAAGTCATGATTTAGCATCTAAATGCTAAGTGGGGCCACTAATATGAGTAAGTGCAGCTCAGCCTGAGTGAAAGGGTGTTAAAGAATCAGGTCTAGAGTGAATCAGCCTGCGCATATGTGGTAAGGAAAGGAAACAAGTAGTGTGAAGTATCAAAGTAAAGCATTCAAGAGTCCCAAGTTACGGCCTGCCTCTGGGTACTGCCTCTTCTCCTAGGGTGATCCCAGAAAATATCCGTCCTACACACTGAATGAGAACTCAGTGACTGTTATTTACCATGACCTTTTTTCTGAATTACGCCTTCTTCCCGACACAGGTGGCTGTCACTGGTCTATGAGACTCGTCACCTCATGCCATTATTTCCCATGCTACCTAAGATGTACGTGATGTGATACGGTGATACGGTCTTTGTGTATCAGTGAAAGAGCATGGATGCCTCAATAGGTCTTTTCTAAGTTTGTGATCTTCTTTGGTCCTGTTATTGTAGGAGGCAGAGAGCCCAGCTTCCAGCCTTAGCAGCTTTTCAATAGGGAACGAAAAGATTTCCAGTGTTTGGTCTTCAAGAACATACTTCTACATTTTGAAAAAGTAGGTGTAAGGCCAGGAGCAAGGTCTATGGAGACCCCGAATCCAATCAGTTCTGTTATTGATCATTAGTATTTTTATTACTTCATTTCCTAAGATAAGTTTTCAGTCCACTTTTGCAGCAACCAGAAAGGGACAAATATGGTGAGGTCACTGCGCTTCCTGCTCCGACGTTTGAGGTGCTTTGAAACATAACCTGCCGGCACATGACGTTTAAAGACTTCCAAAGCAAGATCTAATGTTCCTTAGTACATATTGTTCTTTTTCCTTTTTTTTTTTTTTTTAAAAAAGGCTCTTTCTCCTACTTGTCAAAAGAAAATATGTCTCTGTGGAACTACATTTTTACTGCCTTGGAGAACATGATGTTCAGTCATGACACAAATCTTTGTCTAATCAAGAAAGTTACTTCAAGACTGGAAGGTTCTGAGGCCCAGAAGTGCTCCTGGAGGTTTTAACCATTAGTGGTGACACTCCAGCATTGAAATAAGAGCTGTAAAACCCAGTTAAGTGCTTCTGATGGCGGTCAAAGGGTTTAACTCCCCTGCACATTAACACCTCCGTTGTGGATGCAAGTGCTTCTCTTTACTGCACTGCACTGTAGTCTCCTGATCTTTCTAACCTGATCAGAATGCCTTTGGGATGTTTTTAATTTTTTTTTTTTTTTTTTTTTACTTTATTGATTGCTCTTTTTCAGCCCTGGAAGAATGCCCTGCTGCTTTTTTAACTTCATGCAAAATGTATTGTGTGATTCAGCATAAAGAAAGGGAAGCGGAAACACGTGTTAATGCTGTGACAAATGGCAGAGGGGTCAGAGAAAAGGAAGACGCTCTGGCAGAGTTTGCAAAGGCCATGTCATAGTTATATGCCATAAATATATCGGTTACTAAACAGAAATGCAGGGGAAGCTTTTATGAAGTTTCTTGGAGCCGCTCCCATGAGCAGCACAGGCAAGGCAAGGCCATGACTCCATGCAGAGAAGCCAAGCTGCTGCGCTTTCCGTACACTGAACATTTGGGCATCACAGCATTTGCAGGAGGAGTGATGCCTTTCTGAGCATTTTGTGAGACTGCTTCTACTGAATTTCTCCTCTGAAGTCATTTTAGCTACATGTAGTTGAAACCCATACTACCTGCCAAATAAGATCCCGAAATGCAGAGGTAGCACTGTTATTCACAGTGTGTGCATTTGTGTACACTTCCATAGGTCAACCTGCTGTGTAGGTGCCAACGCCTACATATATACAGACATGTGCCTGCTCATGCCATTTTGTAGCTCATTTACACTTTATTTAGGCAAGTAGCTCAAAGCTTAAAGTGAAGTCCGCGTTTTGTGCATGCCTCCGCTGTGCTGGCTCCTCTAGCGTGACTCGACTCAGTTTCCCACGTGAGTCTCCTTTCAAACTCCTTGTCTACAGCTGTGTGCAGCAGCAAATGCAGAACTCTGGAGAGCCAGCTGGCTGAAAACTGCTTGAAAAATAATGGAAATCAGGTGTCCAAAATGAGAATGTGTTTAGATGTGACTTGGCTTCCCTTGGTTTTCCCTGCAGAGAGCAGTGATTCCATATTAGCTTTGTTTTTTGCTCTCTGTCAAAATCATCCTCCGTTGATGGTTAGATATGGGAAGAACAGAGCTTGGTGTGACTTTCGGTGACTTTGCCTTGGCAGACACTGCATTTTAGTTGTACATCTGTCATACAGATGGAGAGACACTAGGGAAAAAAAGAAGCCGTTAAATAAAATTAAGTTTGGGATCTGGATGAAAAAGAAAACCAAGCTCATATTTTGTGTCATTATGATGTTAGCCAGTTGTAGGTACCAGGGATGAGTGTGCTCTGGGTAGATGGATAGAAACATGTTCAGCAACCTGAGAGCTCTGTTCCAGCAACCCAGGGTAGTACTGTTCTGCTCCCTGTAGGAACCAGTACCGCATGTGGGAGGCAGGACTTCTGGGAACGACAGAAATTGGGACCACACATTACTTTACGTTCTGTTTTAGGTTCCCACTTAACTTGGTAATTTTTAATGTTCTTTTTTCTTCTGAGGTTTTGGGTTTTGACGATGCAAAATCATTCCTCAAACACTCTGTTCCCATTTTTTTACAATGGAAAAGCATGTATCCAAAATGTTGGACGTTAAACCCAATGCATGTGTGCTTGCAAACTTACTGCTGTCTCATAGCTATTGTTTCTTCTTTCTCAGGACATGACCTTCACCACTACAATGAATCAGGAAAAACCTGTCAAATCCTCCTAGCTCCCTGACTGTGAAATTTGCTGTTCCTTTGCTGTTCACCAGACAGCAGCTCTTCACACCCAAAGCACAGAAGAAGCCAGCAAGTCACAAATGACAGCTGAAAAGTGAAGCGTTATCAAAAGCTGTGTGAGACTCTGTCAGAGAGAAATTTTATATAGTAATTCTCCTTCTGAGCCTGGGAAGCTGTGTATCCCGTCAGTTCCAAAGAACAGAGAGTAGATATGTTCAAGTAACCAATACCAGAAATTGCAGAAATCAATACATTAATATTAGAGTACCTACACACAGTGATCTACAGCACTTAGAAATCTCCATCCAGAATGGATGATGGATATAGAAACACAAACCTCTATCAAGGGGGCAGGGAGGCAAACCAAGTCTCAGATGACTACAGGTACCAGGATGGTAACTATGAAGGGTATGCACCCAATGACGGCTACTATCGTGGTGGGGATGAGCCCGCTCATGAAGAAGATGCCCAGAGTGATGTTACCGAAGGCCATGATGAAGATGATGAGGTCTATGAGGGGGAGTACCAAGGGATCCCACACCCAGATGACATTAGAGAAAAGCAGAAGAAGCGAGCTCCTGCTGTGGATGATGAGTACAGAGACCGTGCTGACCTTATGGCAGAGAGGATGGAGGACGAGGAGCAGCTTGCCCACCAGTACGAGAACATCATTGAAGAGTGTGGCCATGGACGCTTCCAGTGGACCCTCTTCTTTGTTTTAGGGTTAGCACTGATGGCAGATGGGGTGGAGGTGTTTGTGGTTGGATTTGTTCTTCCCAGTGCTGAGAAGGATATGTGCTTATCCAGTTCAAACAAAGGGATGCTAGGTAAGTGCCGCCTGCGAACAGCTCTTCTAATGCAGTAGACAGTAGCTAGAACATCTTTTTCTAGTGACCAGCTGATTTCAGGGTCTTCTGATGACTCTTCTTTTGTGTTGTATGTCATACATAGTCATGGCTGGGTGGATCTGACTCAAAAGGGGTTTCCATGGTGCTGAGAAGGCAGCTACTCGAAAGCAGCAGAATTGCACCTCATCTAAGCCCACCTTATGACTGTGCTGTGGCCCCAGTATTGGCCACTGCAGGCTGAATCTGAACTGCAGCTTGCAGTCAGCAGGTCCACAGGGCAAAACTTATAGAGGTGTTCAGGGACAAATAAGTGAAAAGTTAAAGGTGGTGTTTTCTACTTGAGGACCTAGTGACTCAGATTTCAACCTTTTCAGAAAATAAATTGTAATAGGAAATCCACAAAGTAGTACCATCCAAATACAACAGATATAAAAGACAGGGATCTGTTTGCTGTGTATCACTTTGCTGTTACATTGTGGGTCCTGATGCTGCCCTGCTCTCCAAAGTTTTCCACTTTGACGTGTTCCCCTTTTCTTTAGCCCCAAGTCCCAACTGGTAGATCAGCTGTGCAGTCGGTCCCTTCTGCACACTAACTTCTCAGTCAGAGCCGTTTGCTAGTACGTACTGGGTCAGAAGTAGCAGATGGAGGTTTCTTCTTAGGTCTGTGGAATGCAGTTAATGTGCTGCATGGGGATTAAAGGCTGAGGCTACTGGCAACAGCCCTTTTGCATCACCATTGACACCTCCCTGTGGTCAAAATACAAAGGCTTGGATACTGTGAGTGAGACTAGGTGGAAAGGTTTGGATGAACAATTTTTTCCTTTGTACATCATAAGCCAAAGTCGACAAAGTCTTCCAGATCTCCAAGAATCAGGAAAGCATCCAGCATGGCCTGTAGTGAGAGCCAGCCGTACAACAGTGCTGCGCATCTGGAAGGAAAATAAAGTAGCTCTTGGAAGAACTGCTTTAGGAGGGGGATAGTGTGTCTGGATGGACATGTACTGGGGCTGTAGGGGAGGCATCAGGGCCTGTAGTTCAAATGTTCTGGCCCAGAAGCCCTGCCTGATGCAAGGTAAATGCAGATTTTGGATTAGATCCCAGCCCTTGAGTCCATTCTATTTGCATTATTTTCATGTGACAAAGGCAGTAGATAATTATCCTTATATAGACCCCTCATCTGAGTGTACTGATATCCTAGACACTTTTATCTTCTGTTTCTTCTTTTTTCTTCTCTGAACTTGAAGGTGTTTATTTCCATAGTTAGCTAGTTTTGTACTTAGTTTTGTGCCTTAAAGAGTTAGCTAAGTTTTTTTGTTTCACAAACTACTTTAAAATTCTAACTCAAAATATCTCTAGTCATACATATAAAAAAAAATTGCTCACAAATGGATCCTGGTTTCAAAAGGACTTCTGAATTCACCAGCTGCCTATGGGACACCAGGCTGGGTGCCTTTCCAGTGATGAGACCTTTTATGAAAAGCAGGTCATTTATTTTGGTGCCTATATGAAAGCTGAAATCTTCTGAAACTCTGACCCCATAAATATCTATCTACATAGAGCTCAAGCTCTGGCAGGCACCCGAGTCAGAAAACTTCAAGTGTCACAAGAAAATCTATCTTTGAAGTATTTCTGGCCCAACCACGGTAAAAATGAACAAGAAATCTCCCGAGAGAGGCTGTTCTGCTTTTTCCAGCTCAGTATTTGCAAGGCTGAAAGTTCAGGGTGTTCTGATAAGCTCTGAATAAGCAAGAAGACATTTGGGTCTTGTATCCAACCCCAGCTCCAGGCTCCTGCACATTAACCAAGCTAATCTGGAATTGCTAATTAAGGAAAGAACACTCTTCTTGTTGCCTTTCCTGCCCACTTTTAAAGACAACTTTTGAGAACCTGCTTTTGCACAATAATTTCCTGTGTCCTTAGCTTGTTTTTTGGGGGGGATCTGCTCTCAAACTTTGTATTCACATTATTTTATGGATTAAATATGAGAAGAAAAAAGACTTTTCCTAAAATCAAGAAAAGTTGATTCATCTTAGTTAGAGGCAGAGAAGAAAGTGGATATTTATGGTAGCGCTCAGTTGTTACTGATTGGTGTTGTACATGAGGTCTCTGATTCAGCCTGCCTTATTTGTTAAACAGAATTTTGCGTCTGCTGGATATTTCTATGCTGCAGATTCCTTCTTGGATCTGAAGTTTTTGAGGTGATCCTTCATGAAAATGAATTAGGCTTGGCTTAGAAATCTTTAGATTGCAGAGTGGTGCACTGATACGAGCAATGAATACCCAAGGGCATCAAGAAGTGAGGCTGTGAGGAGGCTGGAGCGGGCATGGGACTGCTGGAGGGCGTAAGAGGGGCAGAACGCAGATCTCTGGGTCTGGAGAGGAGAAGAGCTTTCTGCCAAACTAAGGGCAGCAGGAGGGAGCAGAGGGTGCTGGAGGTTTGGCAGGCAGTGCAGGGAGACGAGGTTCGGGTGCGGACCTGCCTCCAGCACAGCCTGGTGTCCCAAATCCTGCCCCTGCAAGAGGGTTTCATCCCTTTTCTGAGCAGCTGTGGGTACGCGGCATGATAAGGACAGCCAGATATCAGCTCCTGAAGGGAAAGGCTGGGGAAGTGCTATTGATGGAAACAAAAACATAATCTTCCTCAAAACCTTTCCTGGCTTAGCTTCAGCACCCATCCACCAGCAACTAGAAAAAGATATCTCCAACCAAAACTGAGAGGCTCCAACATGTGCTCATTTCCCTCGGGGTTTCCATTGCCTCGAAGGTCTATGGGTTGTGTTATTGCAGATTGATCTTGCTAATACTCAGGGTTCAATGATACTTGTAGGTTGACTTGGCACAATAACGGGTGGCAATTAAAGAGCTCCTCACCTCAATTTCTGCCTAATGTGCAGTGACAATCTTGTAAGAGTGTGTCTGCACAGCATGAACAGAGGGTTGATTAGAGAAGGCACAGCTTTCCCTCAAATTATCGTGAGGTTTCAGGGATGCAGGGTCATCATCCACACATGAGTTACTGCCCCTTACCTTGCTCCCATGTACCAATAGATGTCTACAGACAAGCTTGTGTTCACTCCTAAGCGACCATTTGCCTCAACATATTTTCGCTAAGGAAACATAATCAGGTTATCTCAGGTGGCGTTAAGGTTGCTTCCAGGCAGCTGCCAACATTTAAACACACAAGAAGGTCTCAGCCGTAACAAGAAAGGCCAGGAGGGAAAAAAAATGGGAAATAAATCAGATAAGTAATCAAACTCTTGCAGAAATAGGAAGGGACAAATGAGAGACCTAAAGTAGATGCCCCCTAAAGACCAATTTAGTGAAGTTCAGCTTTTGCTAAAAGGACATTTTGCATTAAATACTCCGTATATTGCATATTTTTCCTCCCTCGGAAAGCAAGCATGGAAAAATATCAAGCAAATTATGGCCAAATTATGCAAAAATTACAAATAAACAGATGCCCACAGTGTTTCATGAAACGTGTGAAATGAATATGACACATCTTAGAAAACGTTTACATTTTGTTCTGAAAATAAACATCTCACCATCAGATGCAAATTAACAGCTATTTTAGCCCTAAATATCCCTAGTGGGACAAAACACGTATTTGGGGTTTTTCTGTTATGAGGAATGCTATTTTGAAGTTGATTGCAGGGGTATTACAAAAAAAAAAAAACAACAATAACCCAACAACTGTATATTTTTTAGCAGTTTGATTTCATCAATTTTTAACACTAGTTGTTAAGAATAAGTTTGGTAACTTGTAACAACATTATTTCTACATATTCATTTGATAAATCTGCTTTGCTGAGCTTTCTCCAGCAGTAGTCGTAATAACAATTAATTTCTTAAACTTACTGAAACAGAATAACAATATACTTTTCAGTGTAATACATCCTGGTAGAAACAGAGTATTTTTTGATTTGCTACGGATAATCATATGAATAGTCATAAATTTTCTCTTTACTTATTTGCTGAAAGGTACACAGTATCATTATTTGGAGAAATATCATACAAATTTATATCTTCAAGTGCTTTTAATCACCTCTCAGAGGACTAAGTATATTTGCAAGCGCAGAGCAGTAAGTACACAGCAAGTATCAGAGATGGTGTCACAGTAATGTTTTAAACTTTTTCGCATCCAATGTATAAAAAACTCAAGGCACGGCTAAAGCTTCCCAGATCCCCAGAGCTGCAGTTGTGTTATCGTCATTTCACAGTTCAGCAAACTGAGAAAGTAAAATTTTTAAGGTCTGTGCCCATAACTGCAAAAGAGCCACACCAATGCTGAGAATAAAATTGGTCTTTTATGCACACAGCTCGCTTTTTCTTTTTATGATTTAATAATAGTATTTTAACAAGGATATCATCTTACAGACTCTTAGCCTCTCAGTGTTAGATAAAAAAAAGTAGAAAAAAGATCCTATTAGTAATTATGCAGTTATGTAGCAATTCAAGCTTGGCTGTGTGAGTCAGGTTGAATAGGATGTGTAACAATATCCCTGCTTTTAGTTGTGTGAAGAGGATGTTTTATTATCAGCGAAGATAAAATCCGGCCTCAGCTTCTCATTGACCTGAATTCACCTGATATGACAGTAAATCCTAATCCCCTCCGCAGAGCTCAGTAGCTTTTCTCCCCTTCCTTTTTTTTTTTTTCTGGATAACTGCAGACGAGCCCAGCCGTGGCTCCCTTGCTCTGCTGTGGCTCACAGTTGCCTGTTTTGCACCTCCATGGCCATGGACCCCCAACACTGCAGCTGACTAAACCCTGATGAGACCTGCCCGTGTCCATGTCCCCATCATCCGGCACGAATTCCTGACAGCAAATTTGCTCTTGGGCAGAAACGCTCCTGCAACCCAAGCAGCAGCATCCATCACCCTGGGTGGTAGGGGCATGTTAGGGGAAAAAAGGTGTTTTTGCGATTTGGGAACACCCCACAGCTTGTGCAGGTCTGATATGAGGATGGCTGTGTCCCCATTTATAAATGCTGCGGGAATTTCATCTGACGAGAGGCAGCACGAACAGGTTTTCATTTAACAGCAAAGGATTTGTTTGGCTTCCTCTGTTGAAAACTTTGCTTTAGCAGAGGGGTTGGGTGGGGGGAACCAGATGGTCCCATGAATATTGTAGTGATGGACAAGTCCCGTGGGGGAACTGTGAAGCCGGCTGAGTGTAAACAGCCACCCACGCCGTGCTGGCAGCGCTCGCTGAAGGGTTCGGTGTGCGTTGCCTCCCCGCTGCTGCGTCAAAGCGCTCGTGGATTCACGCATCCACCTTTGGCTTTAATGCGCAGAATCCCCTCGATCTCAGCAGCCAGATTTGCCCCACATCCACCCCCAGATCTCTGAAAATGGAAAGCTGCCTTTCACATGGGCGATCCGTTTCTCAGTGGCAGAGCCCATTAGCTGAAGATGAAGTCTCTCTGCTGGTAACTTAATCAACAAGGCAAGTGTAACGAGACTACTCTTTCATTTGATTTCCGTTTACAAGATCAAGGAGATTCATGGGGAAAGCACTTATAAGCCTACAAGGAAAAGCAGGTAAGAAATTTCAGGAAGAAAGGGAAAAAAGGCCACTCAGCCCTCAGTTCATCCTCTGCTGAGACCATCCCCTGTCCTGCGACATGCCAGCCATTGCCAGAGCACAAGACAGCCAGGACTGCCACTGGCTTATCCTTCTCTTTAGATTACTTATGCACAATCGGATCCTGTGCCTTGCCTCATCCATCTCCCAAATTGTCCAGACCTGGCTCACAAAATTTTGTTTGTGTCCATAAAGTGCATCCGTGTATAACAGATGCTACACTGGTAGGAGTGTTTGGATTTTGTTTTTCTTACAGTTTGAATTGCAAAATATATGAGATTCTAATCCTTTTCTGCTGTCCAAATGCGTTCCCCTTTCAAAAGCCTTCTTATTTACTGTAGGGCTGTACAGGCAGTGGCCTGGGCTTTGAAGGCAGGTAGGAGCTTCCACGTTCCTGTGGTTACTGGCTCCGTGCAGACCTGTTAGCAGAGGTGATACAACCCTGCACCTGGACCTAGGCAGCCTGCTCACCTTCCTGACAGCTCCAAGGACTCTGGGACTAATTCTTCCCATTGAGCTGGGGGGGGTTCTGCTCAAATTTTCCATTTTTTCCACAAGTCTTTCTCCTGACTTGAAAGGGATTGTTTTCAGATGCACCTCGTTCTTAAGAACTTTAATCCCATTAACTGTCAATGAAAGAAATTCATGCTTGCGATGGAGATTTACCTAAACCTTGAATTTTTTGTTTTCTTTCTGAAACCCTCACTTCTAAATATATTGAAATAGTAAAAAGACAGTTTAGCACACACATAGCCATGCACTGTATCCACCTTTCCTTATTCCTAGAACTTCAGCTTTTAAGTCCACAATTCCTGTCTAACATGGAGCACACAACTTTGATAAAGGTTAATAAATTTCTTAGTGTGAAAATGCTGTATATGTTACCTCTTTTCTAGTGAGAATAAGCCCAGTCAGTGGTCACATATTTTCCTTATAACTTCAGCATTGGATGAGTCATAACCCAAAATTTATTCTTAGAATTTCTGCTCTTTGGTTTTCCACCAATTTTATGGGAGGCTATTGCAGACTTTCCCACAGGCATTCATTATACTCCATTACTCGTGGAATAGTCTGCAAATAATGGCTTATTCAGAGTTGCCCTTAACATTTCACCTAACCACTGCATGTGTTAATTTGGAAGCTGAGCCTTCCTAGCACAGTCTGAGTCTGTGTGGTTTGAAGCCAAAGTCAAGTTTCTGGTACAGGCCATTGTAATGCTGTTCCATAGAATATTTGGTGGGCAGAAGTAAAACAGCAAAAGAAATATCATTTAGTGATCACTTTTCTTGGTCTCATTCTCCTTCGAATTCGAGTGTCCTTGATACGAGCTGGATCTCTTTCAGAGGTAACAACCATCACTATTTTCTCCAGAAGACTGTCTCTCCCACATGGAGCCTGTATAAGTAACTATTTCGCTCCTCCCTGGGTCCCTGCCACCTTATATATTGCTAATCCAGGACACAGCAACCTGCAAAGCCTGATGTTATTCTGCACCTTGGGTCCCAAGATCTGTCAGCTGACAGAGTGTTTTGGAGCAGCTGCCTCACAAGGTTTAACGATATTGGCCAGAACACGCAGTCTTCCCAAAAGAGACCTCTCTATCATCATAAAGTGTCCTGCTGATTTTGTTTCAGCTATTTCTATAGCTGGGATCCTTCCCCTCAGAAGCTGGCCAAGTGGACAGTCTCTGGTCATCCCTGAGGTTTCCTTTACTGCAGATTTTCATTGTTTTAAATTTCTAAGGGACAATGCATCCACTGGTTTATCGCAGTAACCAATTAAAGCCGCATGGATGCTGTATTGCAGAGATAGAATCTTCCCTTCCATCACAAGTTCGGGCTCCGCGGTCACAATCTGCAGGGGTTTGCCCACAAAAGCAGCTCCACTCCGCTTCTTGATGCCCAGTTTCACAAACTGCCATGCTCCATGCCAAGCCCACTCTTCCCCTGGCCAGATTGCTGGCTGCCCTGCTGCCAGCCCAGGTACTCGGCTGCAATAAATCACCAGCTAGAAGACAGTGTCCTGACCTGGGACATATTCTGTTATTAAGAGGATTTGGGTGAACATCTGCCATCCAGGGATTTTCT
>VYXH01000970.1:64216-80433 GCA_013397275.1 Burhinus bistriatus | reverse complement strand
CCGGACCCGCTGGGCTGGAAGCGCTCCAGGAAAGTAAGTTTTCGCCTCCGGGGCTCCACTGGGGAAGGAGGCGAAACGGCTTCCCCGCGTTGTCCCGGCCACCCGGCCTCCCCCCGGCCGGTGCCCCGTACAGATCATTTTCTGCCCTGATCGGGAACATTCAGTAATGGGGGAAACCGCTCGGGGAAAGTAAGGTGAATCAAGTGCCCTGAGTTCGGTATGCTAGTAGTCACACAGCCTTTGGACAACGGCAAACACTTACATCCCCTGGAGGAAGTGGTAAATCCACTCATGGAGCAGACAGTTCTCTGCTGGTGCTTTTCGGGATCCTTGGATAAAATACAGCCTGATGGTCCAGGAGAGGGGCGACAAACTGCCTGGGGCTGAGAGAAGGCAGCATGATTCTGATCTGGAGCAAATCTCAACTGCCAAAGGTGGGACCAGAGACATATTTCAAACAGCGTGTCGTCATTTTTGAGATATTCTAGTTTGTAGCAAGTACCAGGTAGGTGGAATGCATCATCTTGGGAATGACATCTTTGGGCTTGACTGGACTTGACTCCCTCACTTTGTTGCTCTCTCCTTCATGCTTTAAGAACAGCCTATTGCTTTTTTCCTTTTGGAGTATTGCTGTTTCTTGGGAGTTCATTAATATTGTTAATACTGTCATTGCTCTGTAGTGGTACCCAAGGCCTCAATGAGGCAGCTGTAGAAGATACTCAGCAAACACCATAAAAAACAGTCCCTACCCAAAAAAGTCAAAGGCTTGCACACAAGAGCACGTGAATGTCACAAAAGTAGAGCAACATTAAAGATGTCTGGGAGCTGCGGGACAAGTAGTGGTCAAGTCCCAGCAGCTGCCAAGCCAAACCCCCACAAAACGACAGACCACAACACAAAATAAACCCANGTCAGCAAGTTATGTCAGATTGAGGTTAGGGACTGTGAAGAGCTGCTCTGCTTCTAGGGGAGAAGACACACAGTCAGCAAACACAATCCTCTTTGAGCTCCCCAGAAACCCTAGACAGCACATGTATTGAAATGTTCTCAACAGCAGGTCAGAACATCACTCGTTTTGTGGCCATACATCTGCAAGAACTGTTGTCTGGGAGCTCATGTCCTTGGCACTCTCTCAAAGGTCCTGGTCCTGCACGGATGAGGTGGATGGGAGGTTTGCTACAGCCTCAGCTGCACACAGCCACATTCTTGGATACCTGGGACTGCAGCCGTGGTATGGTCTTAGAGGAGGTATAACCTTTCCTCTTGAGCACCTCTGCACAAGTGCCAGGTGTCAACCAGCCTTTAACTGCAAACCTCAGAATCAGCTTTGCCCAGTTATTTCAAAGGATTGTCAGACAAGCAAGCATCGCAGCCTGCCCTGGGACCTTGCTTTCCCTAGGTTGACAAATTAGGGACTAATCAAAGCATGCCTCTTAGTCCTGCCATTCTGCGCAGCCAGGCTGCCTTACCCACAAAGACCCAGGAGAAGGAGGCAAGATCTCACCCAGACACACGATCAGGGAATGGTGCTCATCTGGACACAATGGCTCAGGAGTGCTCACAGCGCTAAGTTTTGGATACAGCCACACAGATTTTTTGCAGTTTCCACACAGGCCTTCTCCTGCATTTCTCCTTGCACTGTCCCCTTCGAGCTGACATGGCTTTTGAAGACTCAGTAGAGGAATGCTGAGACCAGCCAGAGCACCAATTCTTTGCAAGCACTGAGCAGCTGACATGCGAAACGCAAAAGGCTCAGCCCCATTGCTAACAACCACACTCTGTATGTGGCAGACAAACGTCATTTTGCGTGCAGTCCGGAAGGGGGACGCCATCCTCCTTTGTCACCATGCTGTCAGCAAGGCTTTCCCTGAGCGAAGAGCACAGGCACAGACCCACTCAGTTTTTATTCACCTGTGACTTGGGACTGGGCTGCTGGCACTAACTGCAGCGCTTCAGAAGATAAAAAGTAACTCGGTCTTTGTTTCTGGGGAAACAGCCCAAATGCAAGGGATTATTCTGCCTACTTCTCTTTTGGATGTAGAATTAAAATAAAAAGTAAATTGTCTGCTTTTTTTTTAGTATATTTGGCATGCATGTAGGTTTTAGCATGCACTAAGGACCCCACTTAAGGCTCGGTATACTACTTCCACTGAACTTAATGGGAATGTGGCTGTTTATATTTTAATAGGGATGGAATTAAGCCATTCATTTGAACTTTATAGCCTTTTTATTCTTTTTTTATTAATCTATTTCATCATTCTTAATTTGTTTCTGCTGTGTTCTGAGAACATCATAAGTACACTCCAGCGTCCTCCAATAACACCTTAAATTCTAGTATGCAAACATTGTGCCTCCTAGTGGGTAATGCACATGGACTTCAACTCTCCTTCAGGTTGCATTTTCGTACTAATTTCTTGGAACTTTATTCTGTTAGTATCAAGGAGGTAATTTTCAACATTTTTATCACTTTGGAAGTCCCTCGTTTCTTTTCTATGCTGCTCACTTTGCTCTTTCTTGCACACAGACAGTTAGGTTCTGAACATTTGGCCTTTTCTGAACATTTGGCCTTTGTGATTTTCTTTGCTGTGCATAAATCTGCCATTAAAATTTCTCTCATCCACAAACCTGTTTATGAGGAGCCTGTTCCCGAGATGTTATTGCAATCATACAAATAGTAAGGAAGTGGGTGTTTGTGTATCCCCCTGAGTGGACTTCCCTGAGTATATCATCTGTGCCTGAATTGTACTGAGACAGCATGTTTCTTATGCAAGCAAAATGCCCACCCCGTGGATTCTGGGAATTTTGAAAGAGGTATCCAAGATATGTTACAGGTAAGATCCAGGATACTGCTTTTGTTGGGTGAATTCACCAGTATGGAAGCAAACGACAAACTCCAGCAGTGGACCAGTAGGTCTAGGTACAGCAAAGTCCATAGTCCATTTCTGCCTTCTCAGCTCTCTGCTGCCTGGCTGTAGCTTCAGCTCACAGCATCCACATGTAGTTTATGAAGAGACAAGCTCTAGGTACCTGCTGGTGGTCAGGCTGAGGCATGCTTGCCCAGACGCTCCTTCTTGGCCCAGCTGCAAGGACCGGAGCTTGGTCCTCCTAGGCTCAGGCAGACTCCAGAGCTCAGACTAAGTTTGCACTTGACCGTTTGTTTGGCATTAGCAAAGCCCACAATAAAACAGTCCTGGTCTTGCAGACAGACCCAGTCCCATGAATGGCATCCTCACTCATTTCTCTGCCATCAGAATTTCCTCCTCTGATCTCACGGTAGGCAGGAGTAGGACGTCTTTGCCACTTAGACAAGAAGGGCTTTTTATATTTGGCCAGCATTGAAAATGCTGCTAGATCTCAATAGATAAGAAATAATCTAAAATTAGCTATGCTTAAAATGAACAAACAATTTTTATCTCTGAACATACATAACCTAGGTGTAGGTTAGAATATTAATCCTGAAAAGGCCATGATTTGCCAGACTACAAGCCAAATTTGAGCACAGAACAGTTTCTTTTTTTTTTTTTTTTTATCCAGTCCTTATACAATAGCTTGGGTTTAATCTCTCCTCAGGTTTTCAGGTCATCACAAGGACAAACAGAAAAAAAATCGTTAAAGGTTGACATTAGAAGCTGAGGCAAATAGATATCTAACAATACTCTCTGGCAGAGCACAGCTGGGTGAATAGAACACTGCCTGACGGAGATTTGTCATGTGATGTGTACTCAAAAAAACATTGCTTTTGTCACTGGATAAGAAAGAACCATTCTTCAGAGAAGGAACTGTCATTCAGTAATAATTCAATAATAATAATAATAATAGTAATAACAGTAGTAATAGATTTGCATTCCTGAACAATTCACTGCCATTTTATATGAAAGATAAAGCTGATAAAACCGTGGGCTTTATGCTGCATTTTAGGTGCCTTGTTCTTGGATACATATTGTATTTCCAAGCTCTTCCCCTGCCTGCCAGCAGGTACAGACCAGCAGGATGAGGGAGGTGAGTCTGCCCCTCTACTCTGCTCTCATGAGACCTCACCTGGAGTACTGTGTCCAACTCTGGAGTCCTCAGTACAGGAAAGACATGGCCCTGTTGGAGCAGGTCCAGAGGAGGACCACCAAGATGATCAGAGGAATGGAACACCTCTCCTATGAAGACAGGCTGAGAGAGGAGGGGCTGTTCAGCCTGGAGAAGAGGAGGCTCTTGGGGAGACCTTATAGCAGCTTTCCAGTACTTAAAGGGGGCCTACAGGAAAGACAGAGAGGGAATCTTTATCAGGGAGTGTAGCGACAGGACAAGGGGTAAAGGTTTTAAACTGAAAGAGGGTAGATTTACATTAGAAATTTGGAAGGAATTCTTTACTGTGAGGNAAAGGGGGCACAAAAGAGTTGAGTCACTCCCAGTCCTGCTCCTTGAGCCTCGCCTACAGAAAAAAGCTGATGGCATGAAATGTTCACTGGTCACTTGAGAGTAAGAAGTCTCAGTTAAAGAGTTTCCAGAAGGTATCAGATAGTCCTGATAGCCTTTGACTTTGCTGAGACTGCTATCACGCGTAAAAGGTTGCCAGATCCTTCATTAATCCTGTTGTTATCTATAGGTTTCAGAGTGTAAAAATTATTTATTTTGCCCTAGTTAATCTTTTACAATGTAGTATTTGTATGCAGTCAATGCCATAATATTTTAAGTACATATCAGCTGATGCTATAAATTGCATCAGTTGATACATACAGTAGCTTCTTATCTTACCTTGGAGTGGTTCATTTGGTTGGTAGGCAATCAATTTATTGTTAAATGTGTCCTGAACTGATAGTATGATTGGACTCTTTCATGTTCTTATGAAGTAAATAAAAAGTAATGAACTATAAAAATAGTATAAAAATAGCACAGGTAAATTTGTAAACTACAAGCCAGAAACCACAAACATCACACAAAGCAAACACTTATGAGGGTTGTTACTTCTCTCTAGACTTACCACAAATCAGAAGAGAACAATACGCCACTCTGTGAAGAAGGACTAAAGACACTGAAAGACCCAACTCAGAGCCATTCTAGCAGAATTAAGCAGCACTAAGCCAATCGCATCTAGAACATGGAACATACACCTCACCACCGATTTCAGACAAGATTTTCTTTCTCTTGAGTATATTTAGGACACTTAATGGCAGGTCCTTTTGTCAGTGAAGTTCACGTGAAGACACTGTCTTGTTCTCTTGTCATTAGGCAACACAAGACTTTGGTCGCTCATATGGTCCTCTCCTGACTCTGGAATAAACGTGCCACTAATAAAACTAGATGAAGGAGGTGTTCTCTAGTTGGAAAACACTTGTAAGGAAAACACTAATTCCTGACGTGTACTGCTGTGTCTTCAAAAAACAAGGCATTGCAGAGCAAACTTGTACTAAAAGTGTGAAATAAAAATCTTCTCTAGCTCAAGTGAAGTTCTCTACCCTTTTTCCTGTCTCCCACAAACAATGCTAACTAATAGCATTGAGGATTTTCTGTTGAGCATCCGTTGACATAAATTTTGCTATAAAATAGTATTAGAAGTATTCATCTTAGCCATCGCAGGGCAATTCCTCTTCTACTCATTTTGGCAGGCTGTGTACTTACTGGAGATATCTTCCCTCCTGGAAAGACAAGAGCACAGCTTTCAAGAGCTACAATACTTGGCAGAACCCTGTTACTTGGCCAGGGCACAGAAGAAGGAAGCAACACGAAACATTTTGTGCCTGTAAACTCTCAGAGTAATGCTTCAAACACAAAAAAATGAATTCCACTATTTTAGAGCACTCCACAGCAGGACTCTGTTGTAAGCAATCCTTTGTCAAAGATGATTACATCACAGACTGTGTACTTATGTGACACCTGTGCACAGGGCTCATGCCAAGGCAGCTATGACGAATACAAACTCCACATGAGTCATTAACATTTGTAAAGCTTATTGGGGTTATGGGACAGAAGACAATATGCCTGTGCAAAACACGTGTTAATATGATGTTTACAAATAGATGCTTCTGCACCTGCTAGAATACAAATATTTTAACAGGTGCATTTGAAACCTCTCCAAAGTTATAGCTCTGAGAAACCACTACCCAGCTCATCATATAGAAATAATCTGATTTTTTTGATCTCTTTGCAATAATGCAATGAACCTGCACAAACACAATCACTCCTGAAAAACTAAGGAGACAGACACAGCAGAAGAATCTTTTTCTTTGCATGCCACAGTGTTTAACCCAGAACCATTGCACCAAAGTATTGGTATTCAGAGCTGCAAGTCATGGCTATGTACAAACAGTCTCAGTTTAGAAAGTTCAACCCCCTTTTTGGCCCTTTTGCTTTCTATTATACACATGGGTGAATTAGTGTAAGCATGTACAAGAAAGAGTAACATTACATTACTCTAGGAATGACTAGAGCATTTTAATTTTAGAAAACCTTGTGGTGAAGATCGACTAGATCCAGCAGTTGACAGAAAAAACAGATCACGGAACTGTTCTACTTTGTGTCACAATAAAATTGTATAACCTTTATTATAATACATATGCTTGTCTCATGATGTCTACAAAGTTAGCTGTCGTTATGGAAGTCTTGGAGAAAAACAATATTCAGAGCAGGAGTAGAAAAGCACCAACATGTAAAAAACAAAAAATCATAATAAAATAGACCAGTTCCTGAAGGAACATGGTGGCAGAACTGCACATTTTCCTCTGACCTGCACAGCCCTGTCTGAGGCACAACAGCTGCAATCTGCTCATTGCCACAAGCACTGAAGATGACTTGTGTTGCCCTCCAAGAAGCATCCAAGAGTCTTTACTACAGCTTAGTCTTTCTTCCCAGCTCTGGTAGTAGGGGTGTAAAAGTTGTATCTGTACAAAGGGCAGAGAAGTCTTTTGCACAGGGCAAATGAGAGTATAAAAGGCTGCAGCAAATTCAGGGAACAATGCTGGAAGTACAGCAATAAAGAGGCGTAGTCACCCCACGCACAGCACCTCGGTCCCTCCATCCTGAAGGCAGCCTGAAATTCATAAACCTGGGGGGTGTAGATCAATGAACGGCTGCATACCAACAGTTTCACCTGTGAAGTGGCAATGGGATATCCGTAACTGTTGTGGCAAGCCAAGGGCTCCCAGCGTGGTTGCAGCTCATCCAGCCTGCAGACTCCACAGGGGTGTGGATGAAGTGCTGGAGTGGTGGCAACAAGGTTCTACCTTCCTTGCTTCCTTCTTTGCCATTGTGCTGTTTCTGTATGCGCTCTGCATGGCTGTGTAGTTGATGTAGTAGATGTATATATCTGCTTCCTTCTTGGGAAGATGGCAGAGCACCCTGGGCTCTACTAGCTGCTCCGGTTACAGCAGTTACATGTCCCTCTTTAGGACAGGAAGACTGACCGATCTGCTTATAGGCCCCTTAGGTTGGAAAGATTATATTCTAGTCATACCACACAGACTGTGAGATCGCCAAAGCAAAGCACTCCTGACAGAAGTCACAGATAAAGGCAAAGCCACTACTTAGTTGAGTGAAGGCTTCCAATGTAAGGCCAAAGTGTACGAAAACTACGACTCCTCCCCAACGCTTTTCTGGTAACAGAATGAGCACATGAAATCGCAGGTCAGAGGGCAGTCCTACTGACTTCTGGAAAACACCTTCCAGAAAATGTAATTAACTCCAAATGTGAAAAACCAGGCTTTTTCATTCTCCACTGTAATGCAGGGTGCAGGACCATTTGCAACAATATACAGCTATTTGCAACTTGTTTGGTGACCCAGACCATTTTCACCCACAAGGCGGGCAGGTAACTCTTTATTCGCAGTCAGAAACCAGTGTGTGCAATGTTTCCAGGCTCATATCAATAAACCAAGTTCAAATCCATTTTAAAATCTGACCTTTAAAATGACATAATGGGTTTCTCAGTGCATTGTATGAGAGTGATTATTTTTCCATAGTGGGTAATTTCAGATAATAACGAATACCACAACTTCAGCTAAAGAAGGAAACAAACGCCAGGAAAAAAATCACATTGCCTTAGACTTATGACAGTACCAGTTAATTATAATTAAAAGAGATGTGCTTTTGCAGAGACTATCCTGCCTCGGTTTCCCTTCAAACTTCCAAATTAATCCCATTACTTCTCCCTCCCTTGTACATTTTTCCTCTTCTCTCTTTAAGCAGCTTCTCTCTTACAGTTTTGCCCCTTTCCCTCACCTGCCTACAGGGATACGTTTTGGCTTTCCAGTCCAAAGAAACGTTTCCACTGCAGTAACTAGTTTTCAAACTACTGCCTTCTCTCACCTTCCTTCTCTCACCTCCACGGTTGTAGACTACACTTGCTTTCTCTACTTAATTTTCTTGTAATTAAATAGTGACCCCTTAAATCAGGTCTCTGGCTTACACTTTCTCTCTGTTCCATCAAATTGTTTTTTTAAAGGCTGATGATGTTCTCCATCTATCTGAGTCCTCCATACTGCTGGAAGAGTAAATAGTGACAGTGACCATTCACTCACAGGGCAATTGGGATTTCTTGGTCACCTGAGCACAACCAGAAGTACGATTCTACATACAGAAAAGATCAACTGGAAACAAGGAAAGACCAAATACAACCAAGGGAGCAGCGCTATCCCAGAGCAGTTCTGCCTTTTACTATCTGTGACCATCATCACATGCTTATCCTACCTCATGGCCAAGAGTAGCAGGATGGTCAAACTGAAATTAACCTCCTGTCCATTGCGAGATAGTCATCATCTACAGCTACTACTGCTGTTTTACTCACATGGCTCTGAAATGAGACTGACAGGAAATACTGAAGGCAAATGGATTGCCTTCTCATCATCCTTTGTACAAGTAGTTTAGCATCAGCTAGTAGTTAATAAGACCACCATTATGCAGATAAATCTGCTTCAGCAGAAGGGCAACAAAAGCTCCCTGAAGAGATGTGTTGCCCTGTTCTACAGAGAGGCAATGGAGAAAAGGATCAGAGGTACAATCCAGCATCAAAGGGAGTGACTTCATTGAAACTCTAAGAAAACTCCTTGTCTTTATCCCTTGGGCTACATTCTTAGCCCAAGTAAGTGAAAACTCTGACTTACTCTGGAGCAATTTCATCCACAACATGCCTGCAGAGCTGTATACAGCAAAGGCACCCAGTTTTGTACCCACAGGGTGGTCAGGCACTTTTCCCGACCTCTTTCTTTACAGAGACTTTATCTCCTTTTACCCACCCATCTCTGAACGTTGCAAATGGCCTACAGTCACACATGCTTTTCTTCTTGTCCATCTGATGCTCTCTTCTAATCCATTCATTCCAGGAATTCCCTAAAAAGCTGGGCTTGTTTTTTTTCCGCTATAGTCTGTCAAACCTATCTGTAATGAAATAATTGTTCTTTACAATGTCTCGACCTATCTTGTAGACTGGAGCACAAAGGGGAAAACATTGTTTGGGTTTTGTTGGCACTGTGTAGGTATGTGGTGTTCCACAGATTACTTAACTACTGGTAAAGTCTAGTTAAGCTATGAGGCTGATTTCTAGCTATTCAGCTCTCCTGATTACAGGAAATTTCCTCTCTTTGTCCCTGGAGAGTGTGTAAACTGTCTACATGCAAGGTTTTTACATTCACCACAAAGGCTTCCACCTGTTTTTTAACAGGGGATGGTGATGTTACATAGCACAGTGAAATGTACTTACTGGAAGAGTTGCAACACTTATCAGGCATGAGGCTTATGCAAGTGCTGTGTATTTGCTTAGGCTTTTTAGTATGGGTGACAAAGTGAGTAATTTTAGGACATGGATGTCTTCTTGAATGGGAGGTGGAAGCTGGTAAGTCCAGAGAAGACAAATATGTTTAGTTTTGGGAGGGGAGAGAGGAGGGAGTGAGCCAAGTACTACAGGTTTGCTTTCCCTGAAATGGTCCTGGATTCCTGGATTCTACTGCATCTATTTTAAGCCCTTGGAAGCTGTTGTTTAATGCTAGTTTCACGTTTGCAGTGTGGTAAGTCATGTTTGGCCATGATGTGAGGAGCAACACAGTGAGACTATTTGTGCTGTGCTGACGAATGCCATTAAAATAACATCAAGATGATGAACTACTAACTCATCCAGCAAGTCTCTCAGCTTGCAGAAACTCTAAATAAAGAGATGGAGGGAAAACAAACAAGCAAACAAACCGGCCAGAGCAAGTAGGAAGATGAGAATTAAAGCCACAACTAGCTGCGTAAAAGCCCAAAGTCCCAGAAACGATGATTTATAAATTCCCAGTAATACTGCTATCTGAGCACCCTCTAGTGGTATACGGTTGAGAATAAACAGCTCCAGAGATGAAAATGTGATCCCATAGGGAAAAAAATAAGCAGAAGACGTAGTGTTTCATTGACTTTGTTTGGACAATTAATCACTGTATGTGTGTTTCCATTTGGAAGACAGGGAAGTAATTCAACATTCTAAAACAATTTCGTTATTTATCTTCTGGCATTGTGCTCCCAGCATTTCCTTAGTTTTCATGTCATCCATCTGGTTAAAGGTTTCTGTTCATTTAGAAGTATTCAATCGATTTGTTTTAAACTCATTTTCTTTGGAATGGGAGATTAGAGTCAAATGAAAAATAATAAGCCAGTATAACAACACAGAGGGAAGATACAGAGGAAACAGAAGTCAATCCAACTGATTTCCAATCTCTGTGGCACTAAGGTATATTTTAACCTAGCTGCAGATACATACTGAACTTCTTTGATTTGAAGACAAGCCTATTCACTATTTTGCACTTGTATTTAACCTGGAAAAGGAGTGCAGACTCGTCTAATCATGCAGTGATCACACATCACAGCTTTATAGTTCAGTTTTTTTCAGGAAAATTTTAAACTTAATTTTATATATTCACAGAGTATGCTTCAGTTTGCTCTTTTCCACAATTTTTTTGCCTTATGGTCTGCTATTAGTTGGGTTCAACATACAAGAAGTGTACACTACTAAGACTATGGTGCTACAATTATGAATTATTTTTACCGTAAAAAAAAAAAAAAATCATTCATCCCAGATAGTGTGAGATCTCTTATTTCCTATGGAAATCTCCTGTACTTACAACATTTCTAGATCCACCACACATTACTTGTGGAGGCTTTGCCATAGTGAAGGCACTAGTCATCAGAGCCGAACTGGTGGTGCCAGACAAAACTTCAGCTCTTATGTTCTCCTCCCTCAGGGACTGTGGATGACCTCCTCCGTGGCAGCACTAGCCTATGCAAAGAGAACAGCTTCAAGAAAGACACATATCTGTAACTATGGGGAGGCTTAACACATTGGAGCATCAAATCAATCCTACAGCAGGGCCTAGGCTCCTTGAAGAAAGACAAGACTATAGATAAAGCTCCCTGAAGCTGAGATACTGGTCTTTGGTACCTGTCTTGCCAAGTGACCGGATTTGGCCAGCAATAACAAGAAATGGTGGCTTCAGAAGGGGAGAGGCAGGTCTGTCAGACTGCATTCCCAAAGGCTCCTGGCCTGTGTGAGGACATGTGAATGGAGGTATCTTTAGTAAATCACATAGCTGAAGACATGCCTTACCCTCAACAGGCCTTGTCCTCAGTGCCAGGACTCTTGCGTGCACCCCCTCTCTTTTTTTCCCATGGGGAACGTGGAAAAGACACTCCACCTCTACCACACCTTACCTAGCTGAGCTTCCCACACCAGGGAAAATACTGTCGATGAGTATATTGCTGTTGATTCCTATGGAAAATAAATGTGTTCTCAAGATTATGGCTTGAGAAGAGAAAATGGAAAAGACCTTATGTCCTGGATGAAAGGCATGGAGGACAAATGCCCTCCCAAGTAATCAAAAAATCCAGGGTAAAATATCCCTCCAAAACTGGCTTCAACCTGGAAGGTGGAAATCTAAATTCTGGAATATTTCAGACAGTTCACAATGTCTTGTGACCTGACTACTGCTCAGAGTCCTGAATACACCTATGATCCACTAAAAATGCATATTCCATCTTAACCAGTCATCTGCTGAGGGAAAAATCAAAGTGAGGACCCCAGCAAATATGTCTAGTTTCCAATTATCTCTTACTTTTTCATCTTCTCCTTACATACGTGAGAGAAATAATTTTTACCTTGATCATAAGCTACGCAGCCAGAGGGGTCATTTTAAATCTTTGGTGGAGCATGTATTTGAGAAATACAAGCAGAAAAAAAAATCTTCATTACAGTTAATTACAGTTAAAATGGATTTGGAAGAGAAACTGCTCATATTTTAAAGGCAGCCATGAAAAAAATGTAATGAGAGTCAGACCCTGATCCGCACTTACCCTGGTTCGCATTGGTGTAACCTTGCTGCCTTTGGAAGAGTTCCTTTCCCTTTACACTCTTCTGAGTGAGATGAGAATCAGGCCCACAGCCTACCTGCCCACCCTTGCCATGATGATGATGATAACGATAATGAAAAAATTAATGGACCTGGAGTCAGTATTAAAAATTGCTTGTACCTAATACTAATTTTCCTCATGGCTGTGAAGCCCTCTTTTTGACGAGAAGGAAAACAGAACAGTTACCAGCTGTTCACATAATGACGAACACTAATAAGGGAAGACATGCATGTTAATGAGCTGGGGGAGGAGAATCAGTGGGGGCACTCATCATTGTGCAGCTGTAAGTGCAAATCCTTCCTCTGAGTATTTTGGAAATCTGATGGCATGTCATGCTGGCAAATAGGCTTCAGACTGAAATCAATCCCAGATAAGGAAAACAGCACTTTCAGAGTCTGCTTCCAGCCCTGGGCAGGTGAAGAGATCAGCCTGTCTTTCACCATGCTGTTAACAGTATTAGGACAGGTATTTTCACCACATGACATCCTCTAAAAAATTATTATTGCAGTCACAAATGAAAAGTCAAACAGAGATGACCTCATGGGTCCAGTGGAAAATAACAAGTGAAGAAAGAGAGATGTGTGGATCAGAGCTGGGGGAGAACAATGATGCCCTTTGTACTCTTTGGTCTGTACATCACACAAACAAATTGAAGCTTAACGGCTTGCCTGCATGCAGAGTTGTAGAGTCTGCTTTCAAAGTGGGATTTAAAACCTCATGTAGCTGATTTAGTGCAAAAGCCAGTGAAAATCAGTCTTCCCTTTGTTTAAACCCAGCTTATTTTCATTAGGTTTAGGTCAGAAAAGCACAGGCTTATGCTGAAATACACCATTCAGCCCAAAGTAAGGTCTGCATATAGGCTTACAGTGCTCTAACCCACCCACCTCAATTATGGGCAGACAGGACCTGCTCCCAAGTCTTGTAGAAGCGATGGACTTCAGGCTACCGTAGGTGCAAAACCCCTGCTTGCAATTCATTTCCTCCTGATTTTCTGTAAACAGTCTGAAGAGGCATTAGGTTCTCGTAGGACCTCAGCAACATGAGTCCTGGCAGCTTTATTAGAAGATAAATTTGTTCAATTTGTTCATCCCAAGCAATCTTAAGAGACAAATCATCAAAACTGAGCAACGTTAAAGGGTAGGCCTGGAGAAAGAGGCCTGCTTAAAAAGAAAATCCTGCTCCAGAGCTTTTGACCTGATGCAGATTGTGTGGCCATGTCCACAGGTGCGAATCCACAGATCTACAGATCATAGCTCTACATAGCCAGAGGTAAGATTGCCAATATGAAGGACAGTATTTGGTGTAAAACAGAATAGGTGGTGTAAAACCACATAGCTGGGCCTATGCTGATTTACGTCAGCTAAAAGTGTCTTTGGGGTTTTTGATGTGTAAATAGGTCTTTACAAAAGGGTTAACATCTCATGGAAGGATGCTCACTTACTAGTTTTTTATTTCTTAGTAACAGATGTGGCACTTAAATCAGTACTGCAAGTTGTTATATCAACCTCTGTGTCAGGCTCAGATTGAAGACAGGCTGCTGGGGACACGTTCTCTCCTGATTAATATGAAGATAGAGCCTTTTTTTTTTTTCTCAAGGCAAAGAAGAGACTGAAGAGAAACGTTTACCATTCTAGCTCTGTTTCTACAGGAAAAACGTATGCTGCACAGCAGTCAGCACTTCTCAGCAGGAAAAACTGAGACCAAGAACATGGAAAGATGTGAAATCAGAGATGAAATGGAAAACATGATCAGGGGAGATAAATTAGAAAAATCATTTATAAAACCTCAATTTCCTAGTAAGATCTAGTTAGTCTCAGAGAATGCACCAAAATGAAATGCAAAACAGGGAGTCTGACTCCATCAAGATGCAAAGGTTGCACAGTATGGAAGCCAGTGAAATCATATCAATTCATTTAACTCTGAAAAAGTCTAGAGAAAAGTAAAAGCTTCTGTTGCTTTTGCAAATGGCTATAACAGGTAAGCCTGAGAGGATGAAATGCAGAGTTAAAAGAAGCCCCAAACACAAGTGTTTCAAAATTTACAGTTGAGGGCAGAGAACACTTCAAGAGGTGAACTGATCTGATGCCCACCCGATGCACAAGCTGATCTCCACCTGAGTGATCCAACAACATTGCTGCCTTGCTCCTGTACATGTTCCCTGCAGCATGCAACAGCAGGGAGAAGCGGACTGCAAGAAGCTTCAGGAGATCTACCCTAGCTGCCTTCTTGGAGGCAGGACCTGGTACAAGATGAGGAACCACTGGGGATAGCTGTCCAACTTGCTGTTAAAAACTTGCACTCTGCCTGGAGATTTCATGACGTTGGCCCCTGGAAGGGGAAAGTTTTCCAAATCCAGTCACCTTTTGCTGCATATTAGGCTTTTATACTTGTTTTTTCCCTCATAGATTTGGCATATAACTGATTACCATCCTCTTCAGCACCATGCCTCCAAAATCTTTGTCCATGTCTACTCACTCCTCTTTTTTTTTAGGACAAACAAGCCAAATTCTCCAGCTCCACCTCCCAACAATGTTTTCCAGTCTTCTAGTCATTCTTGCTATGGTCCTCCGGACTGCCAACTTCTGGCACAGTACAAGGTAGGTGGTGGGGATGCACGGAAAAAAGAGGTTTCTGAAGGCCAAGTGAATTCTTAGGCTGTTTAGATGAAGCTGTAAATAATCGGGGAAACCACTGCCATTCACTTGGTGAAATCAGCCTTTGCAGAATTTCAAGAACTCTTCCTACATGCAGACCAAGGGCTTTGTTCTGCAGAAGCATGAAGACAGAGATGTGTAAGTCACTCTTCCAACCTGAGGAAATCCAGGTATCTTGTCCTCCTGATCATCAGCCAAACAAGCAGCTGCATTTTCAGCTTTGACTGCAATTATAAAGGCTGTGGAAGCTACCAGATTGCTGAGGACAGACTCTCTGCACCTCTTCCGTCTGACTCTGCCTCAGCTCCCCATAACAGCCCATGTTAGGCCAGTGCAGAAACCTCTTCTGCACCTGGGAGACGTTGTGCAGGTGTGCTCCTCTGGGCCATTGCTCTGACTGTAATCCCCACTGATGTGGCCATGCTGGTGATAAAGTGGTCTCCACCTTTTGCACTCCGAGGAAGAGGAAGAGGAAGAGGAAGAGGAAGAGGAAGAGGAAGAGGAAGAGGAACAGGAACAGGAACAGGAACAGGAACAGTCACTGCCTTACAGGAACAAGGCAATAGTATGCCAGTACATAGCTACTGCATGACCACTTCTGACATGAAGCAACAATGAAAAGTGTAGAGAAAATTTAGAGCAGGGAGAATTTATCCATACGGACTTGCAATTCTCAAGGTTGGAATTCTGTCAAAATACTTCCATGTGTGCTGAAAACCTTATGGAAACTTTAACAGCCCAAAGAAGTTAAAATCTTGGATTTTCACCTCTTCTGGAAGACTGCAGCACAGTAAGACACTGGCCATTTACTGATCAGAGCCTTCAAAGATTGGGTTTGGACACCAAAGCACTGAAGCGTGTTGATTGACTTTAAATACATGACTAGCTAACAGGACAGCCAACATGGCTTCACTAAGGGCAAATCATGCCTGACAAATTTGGTGGCCTCCTATGATGGAGTTACAGTGTTGGTGGACAAGGGAAGGCTGACTGACGTCATCTACTTGGACTTGTGCAAAGCATTTGATACTGTCCCTGCACAATACCCTTGTCTCTAAATTGGCAAGGCATGGATTTGAGAGGAGGACACTCAGTGGATAAGGATGGTCATACTCAAAGACTTGCAACCAATGGCTCAACGTCTGGGTGGAGACCAGTGATGAGTGGTGCCCCTCAGGGGTCTGTACTGGGACCAGTATTATTTAACAT
>VYXH01000970.1:30320-46611 GCA_013397275.1 Burhinus bistriatus | reverse complement strand
TTGGTCAAAAACACTGCAGTAGGAAGAAGGGATTTGTGTATTAGTTTCTTATACTAGGGGACAAAGAAGCAATGCAGCTACCAGAAGACCTATATGCAAACTGCAAGCAGAATTGTCCTGTTAATCTTCACATAAATATACATATAAAACTCCAGCTGTAACAGCAAATGAAAACACATCTATCAACATTAAGTAAAAGCAGTTGAAAGGGTGAGGTTTTCAGTAAGCATGGAAGAAAGCATTAATTCATCATTAAATTCATCATCCACAATGAACAAACCAGATTTTAATTTTTTAAAAATATTAGAACTGGAAGAATGCATGTAGGCTAGCACAAGACCCAGCTTATTATTTAAAAAACAATTCTACTGGAATTTGACTACGTGAGGAAGTCCAGGATACGCTTCCTTGTGATCCTCAATTTCTGAAGTGTGTTCTTCCATTTCTGAAAAAGTTACCTTAGTGGCCTAGAAAAAAAGTTTACTTACTTTCTAGAAAACAACAGTTTTCAAAGAATGACTTGCAGCTATGCTGCCATTAGGACTCAGACACAAGATCAAATTATCACTAACAAATTTTCATGACTGCTGAGCTACATTAACTGCGTATTCTGTTACCACAGCAAGCATGATGTTACGTGACGTGACTTAAATTTCTTACTGTGGGCTAACATAATTCAGAGTACCTCACAACTGCTGCATGCTAGGATGACAAGCATAAAGAGTAGAGCCAAGCAATCCTGAGTGGCTTCCACAGCTTCCAAAGCGAGGTACAGTTTCAGATATATATAAAAAATTCCATTCAGTTTTACCTTCCAATTGTAGCAGGTTTCACAGCTGTGATAATATAAAGCGATCCAGTCTGTAGGACTGGTGATCTTATTACAATTACTCTGATACAAGGAGGCCAGATCTTTTCTTCATCTATAATTATAAAAAAAATTAAATACTGTTACTACCAAGAAATTACAGTTTTATCCCTACATTCCACAGCTTTCAAACAACTGATACGCATTCAGCCATTATCTGGCTGAGTCCTATACAACTTTCAGAAAAATAAATGTATAAGCACATCTGAGAGAAAACTTTGATGAGACTACTGTTTCAAAGACTGCACACTAAAGTATTAAAAATGTTTGCCTAATTCTGGTTATTTACATGTACACAACTGTTCCGTTACAGCAACAAAATATAAATACATTCACAGAATTTACTAGCGTATTATAAATTTATGGACTATTAGTCATAACAGATTAGAATACAATTTTACTTTGAGAAAAGGTAGCACCATTTTGTTCACTACATCACAAACCTAATGCATATAGAACTTTATATTTGATAATTTCTGTTAAATGTATTTTTACCAGTTTTTACTCTTATTAGCACTATGCACCAATACAGATAAGAAAAAATAACAGATGAGCCTACAGATGCATATGCCTTTTTGCCTCAGTATACGTCAAGTAATTACATTCTAACAGCTGTATGAATTCTGTTCTTGGATGTACATTTGCAGAAACAGTCTCCAATGATCTCAGCTAGAATAGACATGGCAAGATGGGAAGACACTAGCTCAAAAGGTACTAGGAGGACAGAAACTGTCTCCAGTTTTCATTACTCCAGCATTACTGCAGAATTGATTATTAGAAAATAATAAGAGAAGGAAATTTAATCTGAAAGCCTGATGGTAGCAAGCACATTTTGAATGGCTTTAATCACTCAGAATCTGAGTAGCTGAGTAAGTAAAGTAATGAAAACAGAAGGAACAAACTGACTGCTTAACTGTGAGCAGGGCATAGGCAGCAGTACAAACTTCTATAGGTTGTATTTCATTCTGTGATTTGGAATATCCTTTGCATATACGTAATTCCAATTGGTTGCATTAAGCTTTTCACAGGTTACTTTTTTTTTTTCTTCCCCCAGAGACCACTTATTTCTTGAGGCAGTCTTAGGGACCTAGGAGAACACCATCTTTGGTACAAACCAGCATACAGGTTTCCTCTCTATACCCATTTCTTACATGTTGCCACTGGAATGCATACCTAATAGGATTTCAAATAGTACCGAGTACTCTACATTCATCCTTTTCACCGCAGTGGATTCATCTTACATTGAATCACACATGATTGCTTATGAACAGTATCAGAAATACTATACAGTAATTGAAGAAACTTAATACACAGAATTAGTGTGAGGTTTGTACTAGAACCTCTGTTTTAGCAATAGACTTTTTTTCTCCCGTCACTATCCTAATCTGAATGACTCTTATTCTACCACTGAGGTTCCAACACAAGCACAGGAAGTTATACCCCTAAACAGCTTTTACAAAAACACCACTATTTACTTCTGGCTACTGTGCAAGTGAAGAGTAGGAAACAAATACTGGTAACATACAGCACTTTTTAATTCAAAGTATCTCAATTCAGATGCTTTTATTTTTATTTTAATCATCCAAACTGTTTTCTTGTAGTTTGTTCTTAATGGGCCCCTGGAAAAAATACAGTAATACCACACATAAAAGCCACAATAATTCACCTTCGTCTTCTGAGTCTTCTGAATCAGCAGTTTCTTCACTTGTTACTTCATCCTCACTGCTGTAGGCTTCGCACTCGGAATCTGTAATTTCACCTTCTTCTGGCTCACTCTCTGTGTCTGCTGTTCTACTGTCATCTGTATATGCTGCAGTATCTGGTGTACTCTTGCGTGAATGTGAATTTACACTGTCTGTAGAAATTGATTCTTTGGCTGTTGGATTGTTTCGTGGTTTTGTGTCCATTTTAGTCTTCTTTCTTACATTTGGAGACTCCTCTTCTTCAGTAGAACTTAGTTGCTCAGTAGTGGAAAAGCAATTCAGACTGTTAGATGATTTCTGCTCTTCTGTGTCCAAATCCTGGAGGGGAGTTATAGAATGTTACATTCTTTGCAGATTGAATTATTCTAAAGTCTGCTACCAGCCTGCAAGTATATTCTTCACTAGGAAGAATTATTTTTACAACTATTAAGAAATGGTTAAATTTCCAGAAAGTTTAGGGCATGCAATCAACAGAACATTTCAGTAGAAATTTTTTCACATGCTATTAGACACGACTGAGACTATCTTCTATTTGAGAAAGTGTGAATGCACTCATCTTCTAAACTTCACTTATTCCTTCCTCTTTTCTCACACAAAACTTAAGATCCTTGTCCTCACTTTCAAACTTGTACAACAGCATCTTGAATATTTTCCAGTTTTGCTTTTACGACACCCACTTCTGTCCCTCTCTTATTCAATTCTTGCAACTTGTTTAAAAGTTCTTTAATTGATCTTCATCATATCTTCATACTGTTTTTGTCTTCTCAGTTTTTTCCACAATGGTCCAGAATATCTGGAATGCCCACCCATGCTCACTTATGACCTGCTCTTCATCCTTTCAAAATTATAACTTTAACAAAGCCTTTAATCAAGATACCATAGAGAACTTAAGTTTAATTTATGCTATGTGGAACAGTTCTACTGAGAATCCATTTTCTACTGCAACAAATTTCTGCACTGAGTACCAGACAGATTAGACGACNTGCTCTTCTGTGTCCAAATCCTGGAGGGGAGTTATAGAATGTTACATTCTTTGCAGATTGAATTATTCTAAAGTCTGCTACCAGCCTGCAAGTATATTCTTCACTAGGAAGAATTATTTTTACAACTATTAAGAAATGGTTAAATTTCCAGAAAGTTTAGGGCATGCAATCAACAGAACATTTCAGTAGAAATTTTTTCACATGCTATTAGACACGACTGAGACTATCTTCTATTTGAGAAAGTGTGAATGCACTCATCTTCTAAACTTCACTTATTCCTTCCTCTTTTCTCACACAAAACTTAAGATCCTTGTCCTCACTTTCAAACTTGTACAACAGCATCTTGAATATTTTCCAGTTTTGCTTTTACGACACCCACTTCTGTCCCTCTCTTATTCAATTCTTGCAACTTGTTTAAAAGTTCTTTAATTGATCTTCATCATATCTTCATACTGTTTTTGTCTTCTCAGTTTTTTCCACAATGGTCCAGAATATCTGGAATGCCCACCCATGCTCACTTATGACCTGCTCTTCATCCTTTCAAAATTATAACTTTAACAAAGCCTTTAATCAAGATACCATAGAGAACTTAAGTTTAATTTATGCTATGTGGAACAGTTCTACTGAGAATCCATTTTCTACTGCAACAAATTTCTGCACTGAGTACCAGACAGATTAGACGACTGCAGGTTCTTCCATTGCCACTTGATTTCATCAGCAGAAAAAAGACTTTTTTTTAACTGAGAAATCTAAAGTTTCAGATTCATTTTGCCAGAGTACCTTGAAAACTCTCAATCTAGTAGCCCTGATGACCATCTTAAAAAAAAGAACAACAAACAAATGGCTTTGAAAGATAAATTAGTATCAGATTTTAAGTCACTTGCCATCTTGCATTCAGAATGAATGCACACAATTGCCCTGAATTGTACCAAATATTGCAACACAGCAGTTAAAATAAAAAAAACACACTTGACTTTTTCCAGTAAGTTTTTGTATACAGCATTTTACATTTCAAGAATGAATTAATGTGAATGTTAACATCAGGGAAATTAAAGAGTTTTCACTTCTCAGAATTGTAAAAACTCATCAGTGGCACAGCTGTAAGACAAACGTAAGAACTCCTCTCAGCCCAGCAGTCAAGCCGTTGAATAGAACTTTACAGTGTACTTTTGAAACACTTTCAATAAGACAGCAGATTCGGAGGAATAATGAGAAAATTTTAAAAGACCTCATGCTTTTACTGAAGGACTATTGGTTTGTTTAGGGTTTCTATATAATGCTCTAGCCCCTCCTCCCTGAATCCTCTAAGTATTGGAACTAGTAAGGAACAGGATTGCAAGGTCACTGCGTAATGTTGTTTAAGTAAGAGATGTAGCAATCTTGCCAAAAGTAAGACTACACAGTTCATACTTGTCAGTCACATTAATTCCTTTAGAAACCTTTTTGGTAAATCCGATTATGAATGATCTTTTCCAGTATATTTATCTTTGTCTATATTTATGTTTGGTATGGCTATTAGGTCAGTACCTAATATACCAAGGTGCTCTGCAATCCTAAATGTATTTCTTCCCATACTACTGTGAGCTACCAAAGTTCTACTAATCTAATCTGAAAACAGAGAAACTAAATGGTCTGCTCAAATCACAACTGAGGCAAAGCAACAGATGACTGTGAGGCACTGATGCCCAAGTATAATGCCCCAACCACTCAGCTCTTTCTCCACCGCGAATCCAGTGATACTTGGTTTTGGCATCACTTCAGATATTCTAAATTAGAAAATAAAAAGGTGCTGTTTCAAAGCCTAGCTAAAGAGTAGAATCTCTGTTCTGGGTTGAAAACAGGAATTTTAAAAAACACCCATACAGACAGACCAAGGATTCTGTACATACATTCTGCCAATATGATCATTAAGCCTGTTCTCAGCATTTTCTGTATTTTTTTCCACTATTACTACAATCAACTTAAGAAAGCAAATAAGCAAAATAGTTAAGTACTGATAAAAATGTAATCTTTGCATTTAGAAATCCCTGTACAAAACTGAGAATTTTAAAACTCCATTCCTAAAGAATATGGTTTTTGAGTCTTTTATGATTTCACAGATCTGTATTAAAATGCACATCTTGATGATGTCTAAACATTAAGCCTGGGGGGTAGGTTGAATGTATTCTTAAAGCATTTGAGAGCATTTCTTAAAGCATTGAGCATTTCTTAAAGCATTGTACTGAAGAAATCCTCTTCCATTATATATGACTACTAGTACTAACACAGAACGTATATAGCATGCATGAAAGCGTAACTACACAAGCAGCACCTAATACCTTGCCTCCATACAGCCACTGCTTAAAAAACAGGAACTAGCAGAATATTCAGTAAATATCATCCTGAATGACCTAAAAAAACTAGCAATGCACTTCATTTCTCAACAGCAGGATATTTAACTCCCCATCCCAAACTCATGATACAACACACAAGGTATGCAAGTACGTGCTCATTATAACCACATTTGTTACTCCATGACAGTAGGCACATACATTCCTTTGTATGTTGCTTTGTCTAATATACTTTAACAGTCAGCAGACCTACCCCAACAGTCATATGTTGGATATGGACTGCCCCTATATGATTCAGCTTTGAAAAACTTTGTGTCTACTGGGTATCACCACATGATCACTGGCTTTTCTCCCACTAAGCATGAGTAAAGTTGGGAGGTGGGATGAATCCGATCCTTCATAAACTATTTCTTAACTACAGGGTTGAGTCAGTTCATATTTCTGCATCCCTGACAAAGACAGCCAAAGGTACAAGTGAAATAAGGATTTTTATGTATCCCATGAGGGGTGACCTTATAAGAATTACAAATAATTTTTGTGTGACTGGAATCGATGGTTTCGCTTTATAAAGAATAGGCCACAAACTACTGATTACAATGACCTTCTGAAGCACAAATTGGCCTACTTACAATATATACACGAATCATCATAGTAACTGAAGGGTTTTTCAGGAAAAATTCAAAATATTTTAAGTATTTAACTATCCTTTCTGCTTTACTGTGACAGAGCAAGGCATTTTCTTTCAAAACTTCACATTTTTGTTTTATGCCTGACCAACATGCTTGTTCATGCAATTCTGCAGCAAACCTACAAATTAGAACTTAAAAGTTGTTGTGAGCTTAATTCTAATAAATGCACTGTTTAAATGGTATTGTTTTCTAAATCAATTTATTTTATACAAAACATACAAATATGTGCAAATACAACTTTTCAGAAATGCATAGTCTGTTGCTTCTTGGTTTGCTAGAAGTGACTTAATGGAATCATGGGTACTCAACACCCTCTGAATATATTTGATCTTTAGCACTGACTCTCTCAATTTGAAATACTAATCTGAAATTCAGTATTTTACTAAAGAAACATTTTCAAAAAATTTAAAATAGCTCTTTCACTCAGATGACTAAGCTTTCACTTGCTAGCACCATTTCACAAGTACTTCAGTTACTGTCTTCCATCCTACACAATACTCATATTTCCAATGCAAAAAATCTAATTAAAAGCCAGAGAGTAAAGCTATTTCTATATCATAAAGAATCCATTTTATACACTGATTGACAGCTCTGAAATACAGGAAACAAATTTGCCTTACATAAAGAACGTGTAGTTTGTTTAGTCAAGACACCCTACGTTAATACAGTGATGCTAAATATGTCTCTTCCCAAATATTCTAGAATGCCATCAAAGTTTTCTTCAGATGTTTTACTTATACAGTATTTAAAATACATTTCAAAGTCACTTGTAGATGAACTGATTTTGATCAAATAGCTTCAAAAGAATTATTAATTCCTTTAGGAAAACAGGTATCTAAACATCAACTACTAGATACTATTTTTCCTTTAATAAAAATATCAAGGTTAAAGGTAAACATCCACGGACTAATGTGTTTGGTGTCTCAACTCTACCTTCACCAGAAGCTGCCAATCCAAAAGAAGAAATCTTCAGATTAGCCATGGTTTCTGTCAACTGACGTACCTAAAGATGGGACGAATATCAGCAAAAAGTAAACTACACGTAAAAGAAATAAATAAAAATCACTGCTTCAAGCGTTATATGGGAAATACTACTACAAAAGCCTTGTCTTTCCTACAGAGGTAGCTAGGATGCGTCTGTAATGGAAAAGAATATGGCAGAAGTTCATTTTGAGCACCACACTGAAATAAAATTTATTAGACAGTAGTTTAAGAATAAACTGTAAAAATAATGGCATATCCGCATCTGAATTTTGCTACACATTTCTAACGGCCCCAATCCAGGAAGTAGAACTACATGAAGTAGTAGTAGTACTGGAACTACTACTATTTTACACAGTCTGTTCTCCAACCTGTATGGAAGCACTGTTTTGGTGTGGGTTTTGGGTTTTTTGGTGTTTTTGTTTTTTGTTGGTGTTGTGTTTTTTTTTTTTTTTTTTTTTTTTTTTTTTTTTTTAACTTTTCCAAATTTACTTATTTAAAGATTTTTCTTGTACAGGAGACAATTATGGTACTTCTTGCCCCACTTTTTTTTTTGGCCCATGACAATAAAAAGATATCAGAACTGAACTATGTGCCTGAAAGTTTCAAAGCATTCCACCCACCCTTTTTATGCAAGCTGCACAGAAGCTATCTAATACTTCATCCTGGAAAATACAATTCCTGATCATCTATTAAAAGCAAGCATATGGGCAGCACGCTTATTTTCACAAGTCAAAATAAAACTATTTGTAATATAGCAGTTTGGTGACTGAAAAGACAGAATCTCTTTAAAGAAAGTTCTTGTATAAATCAGGAACATTCCTTTGGAGATACTAAGCACATGAGTTCCCCTCCATTTTTTTATTTGCAATTAGAAGTACATTTGTTGTAGTAGAAGCTCACTAGTATTTTCTTGTTTGGTAACTCAGCTTGTTAAAAATACAGTAATATATTAACAGATTAATTTTATTCTTTAGATTCTCAGATTTATATTGCTTTTTCAAGAATGCTACAATATTTATGGAGAATACACTTGCCTTTTCTGCAGTGTTAAGCATGCCAACTTACTACTTATACGTAGACACTATATAAGAGATAGCTGAGCACATCAAACTCTTCACAATAACTACAAACTAAGCCACAACTGAAAAAACCCTCCTGTGACCAGAAAGTTAACAGATTGGCCCAGTTATAATCTTTTTTAGATTAAAAAGAGATTAACTTTGGTTTAAATAGAATAAATAATTGAAAAATCACATGCAATTTTTGTAAAGACTATATAGCTACCAGTACTATGTAACGTATTTGCTTTGATAATCTACACATGCCGCTGCTAAATTCCCTTATTTCTTCTGTTTGACAACTTTTAAGTAATACTAAATATCTATCAATATTTGTTTACATTTAACCTTTTAACTGAAAAAGACAGAAAACAAGTTTAACAAGTGTTTTGTGTACTTGAGGTTCTATAACTACTGCACACTGTCTTCCCTCGCTTCACATGCATATTCCTTACAAGCCACCTCAGCTTCATCCAGGAATAATAACGTTCACAGGGTGTATGACATATGCTCTGAATTAGACCCTGGTATTGGTTTATTTACCACTATTAGTGGTCCATAGACCAGGCAATAAACCAAACTATTCTTGTACTTGTACTGGCTGCAGAAAAGGACAGTCAAGTAAAAGCTGCTTTGGTCAAGAAATTAGCTAATGTCTAGAGGCATTTTTCAGGCTAGCAGCACAATTTAATAACGAATTGGGAAAAGCAATAATGAAGTACTAATCTTCAAAGTAATTGTCACAACTTTCATAATTGAATCAGTATTCAGGGATAAGTTTTATTTTAACTTTTTTTTTGTCAAGAGTGGAAGACGGAACGGAAAGAAAAGGGAGAAGGCTGGGAATAAGCGTGTAGAAAAGCATTTCAATAGACAACACTTCAACTACAAAGTTCTACTTAAAACCAGATGTTTCTGGTTTTGTTTTAGGATGTAAATAATACGGTAACTAAGATGAATTAATCACTGCCTTTACCAATACCAGAACAAACTGGACAACGATAGTATTGTCAAGAAATACCAGGAATCTATAAACTGGATTGTACAGCTTATAAACTATTTTTTCAGTTTTAGAACAGAAAAATCTATAATATTTTATCCTAATAAATCTTAATCTTTTATTCTGATGTAACTTTTTTTTAAACTAATGAATGAATTCCTTATATGATTAAGAACCACAAAACAAGAACAAAGTATTTTAACTCAGCTACATAAAATATGATAGTAAGGTGCTTTGTTTTTTCTAAATCTAACAGTGCACTTACATAAAATTGCACTAACATAAAGGCATTCTTTTCTTTTTGAAGTTTAACGGGGAGAGTAATTGTTTTAAGTTTCACTTTATATTGTCCCTTTTTTGTTTTTAGAAGACAGGCCTTGATTCTTACTATGACACTAACTTTCACTTACTGTTCACTGGTGCAAAGATCTGTGCAGAACAGAATCTGTTTTCCTGTTATCTTCTTGGTCAAATTAATTCACAAATAAAGCAAAGTACTCAGTTCACTATCAATAAAATACACCATAAAAAGTGGATGTTTACCTCCTACCTTGTGACTGTGCAAGCTTCACACAAAAGATTAACAAGACCATCTCTATAAAAATAGTTTATCAACGTAACACAAGCTAAAGACAAGCAGCTATTTGTAGTACAATCAGATGACAGAAGCAGATTCTGATGAGATCCCAAAAAGCAGTCAAAATTATTTGTTAGGTCAGAACTATATATGCCACAGAACTTTTACATGCACACTTGTTGGTTTTGGTCAATACGTAACAGTTCATCACAGAACTAAATTTAAGAGATCTATTAATTGCAGTATATGATAAAGGCTCATTCCTACAAGCTTTCCTAACACATGAGGAATAAAGTTCTGTATCAACAATGCGTTTTGATAGTGACAGAATGCTAATTCAGCAATTGCACACAGCATGCCCAGAACTTGGATGCTGGTAAAACTCTCAGCTCAACTGCGTTAACTCGCTTCTCTTAAGTCTAAAGGATCGTTATACGTTGTATTGGTAAGTATCTACCTCAACTTCAAGCTTTCAAAATTGATTGGTTCCCATGACATTTTCTCAAAGAACAGAAATTCCCTCATAAGCCACAACCTATTTATAAAATATGTAATCAATCAACTGTCACTATTCATTTAACCTGCCTTCACTGCTTCTTAATATAAAGAGTTTCCATTTTCAAATCTTTCTGAAGACCTCACTCCTGATACAAAGCTTTTAAACTCTGTACTGAAGCTACGTTACTATTATGTAAGAGTACCTGTACGCTAACATAATTATTTCAGATTTCAACCAATCAGCTTGACTGAGGCCTACATAAGGAAATTATGCAACAGTTAAAGCAATACCTTTAAAAAATCCGAACTAAAGAGTGCTGCAAACTAAAGAAATCAATACATTCAATTAAATCTTAAGTAATAAAATAAGATTGCAGAATAGGACTATACAAATTTGGTTCAACATCAATAATAGCGTTCATTAAGAAAATGCTCCTTGAGGTTTAATAGCTGTGTTACAATAGAACTTTTGGTGTTTAGGAGTGAGTAACGTTTTTCAAGGCAGTCACTACGTACTATATGGTATGCTTTCTCAGCAATCAGAAAAACAACAGAAAAGCAGTTACGTTTTTTATAGCTTAAAATACAAGTTAAGTACAATGGTTATATATTAAGATGTACAGCTTATGCACACACTACAGACAACAAAAATGTGTTGACCAAATAAAATATCAATAGGAGAGCATAATATACAAATTAGAACTTCACAGGCATTTCATCAATCCCAAATGATGGCAGAGATACAGTAAAATGTCAATGGAATGAGCTTTGGAATAGAGAGTCACAGAGAAAGGGTGGCGTGTGCACACATTTTCAAAACCTTCAGTAATTTTTTGATTCATCCTATGAATTAAAAAAAATCCAACAGCCAACAACAAAAAAAAAACCACAAGCCAAAACCTTAAAAATCAAGACACTGAGGTAACGCTGAATTTCTGATGTAAATCCAGTCCACACAGTACCCTGAATTCATTCTAGTGTGCTTGTTAATCAGAGAGCTTCACTGACACTCAATTGTAGATATCTAGACAGTTGTATCGTAATAAAGTAACACTGAAAAAGTGAGGGAATCCAAGTTTAAAGTTTCATCCTTAATCACTCACTGGGAAGATTATTTGAACACTAACTACACGTTAGCAACCTGCTATATAGAGTTTAAAGATGTCAGAGTCCTTCAGAAAACAAGCATACATCCTCTGGGCAAAACCAAACCCCACAACCCATAAATTGCATAATGAAAAAAATCCAAACAGATTTTGCGTTATCTGGCTGTCAGTTCTAAAGTTACCTTATACTCATTTGCAGTAATCCGTTCTGGTTCTTTTCTCTTCTTTTTCCCTTTTTTATCCTTGGTGGGCTGAGTACCAGAGGCCTGATAAGACTGCAGATCCACTCGTGAATGAAACTGGTATCGGCCGCTTTCCACATCACAGTAGTAATAAATTCCAGTTGCTGGATCGTAATACAGTTGATTTTCCTTTATAAGAAACATTAAGAACAATGTTATAATTTTTTCAATAAATACATTGTTCAAAGAAACACAGAGTTAATAAAGAACCACCTACTACGTTTAAAAAAAGAATACTTAAAATACTCAAACATACTAAAGAACTGTGGTGGCCTAACCCTGGCTGGCTATGAGGTGGCCACCCAACTATTCTCTCAATTCCCCTCCTCAACAGGACTGGGGAAGAAAATGAAAACAAAAAACTCATGAGTCAAGATAAAGACAGGGAGATTACTATAATGGGCAAGACAGATTTGACTTGGTGAAAATAAATCTAATTTATTGCTAGTTAAAAGAGTGCTGGAAGATGAGAAACAAAGACAAAACACCTCTCCCCCACCTCTTTCTTCCCAAGCTATACTTCACTCCTTCATTCCCAACTCCTCTACCTTTCTTCCCCCTGCCCAAGCGGCGCAGGGAGATGAGGATTGGCGGATTGCAGTCAGTTCATAACAGTTCCTCTCTGCTGCTCCTTCCTCCTCACACTCTTCTTCCGCCCAGCATATGTCCTCCCCATGGGTTGCAGTTCTTCAAGAACTGCTTCTCTGTGGATCCTCCATGGGCCACAGCTCCAGCCAGGGGAACCTGCTCTGGTATGGGTTCTCCACGGGCCACAGCTCCTTAAGGAGCTGCTCTCATGTGGGGTCCTCCACAGACTGCAGTGTGGATATCTTCTCCAGTGTGGTCCTCTTCAAAAGACTGCTGGGAATTGCCTGCTCCGGTGCTCAGAGAACCTCCTCCCACCCCTTCTTTGACCTCAGCGTTCGCAGGGTTGTTTCTCACACTCTCCCCAACTTTCTGACCCCCCTTCCCAACACATAGATATTCCACTGTGTGGCATTTTGCCCATTCTTAAACACGTTTTCACAGAGGCACCACCAGCCTCCCTGATGGCCTCAGTTGTGTCCTGCAGTGGAACCAGCTGTGCCCAGGCAGGCCCTGACCTCTTTTCACAGAGGCCACCTCTGCAGCCCCCTGCCCCACTACCAAAACCTTGCCAGTAAACCCAACACAAGAACATTTCCTGTAATTCAGAATAGTTACTGAACAAGAAAATATATTCTTTTGTGTAATTGTAATCTATAATGATAAACCGTAATCCATAGCCCCAAACATTTATGTAGCAAACTATATCCACAAACTAAGTCAAAAGCAATGGTATCATTTAAGACTTTAAAAATTAAGTCCAGAAGCACCCCTGAAAACAAAACAAGTAGTTTTGTGTACCACATGCACTTTGTCTTTTTAAATCAAGTTGAATGTAATGCTGCAAACAAAACCTCTGCTTTCATCACAGTAGTTCCACTGGGATTTATGACAGCGTATATATCATATGTATACACATACCCCATAGGGCAAAAAGAAGACATCCCCAAAAGGCCTCTTATGAAAAACGTATAGCAGAAATTAACCATTATGAAATTTTGATCCACCATCTGCAATATTTTTTTAAAGAAGTATTTTCTTTCCCCTAACATCAAACTAGTCGGTAACAGTACTCACATAAAAGTACAAGTATTTTGTATATTTTCTGTCAACATGCTTTTCACTGTGGAAAAGCCACTGACTTAGTTCAACAATCTATCTTTTTCTAAGCAAGTAATCTTTTAGCTCAAGCTTTTAATTTTGAAAGAGTTACAGGGCAGCTTTATAGTATAAAATTTCTACAATGCCAAGCAAGTTAAAGATCTAGGAGACATCAAAAAGAGCTGAATGAATTTATATCTTAGCCTGCTATCTTTAATTTGACTGAAATAATTCAACAACTAAATAACAAACTTCCATTACTCTTCATCTTCAGTAACATATTTTTCAAATCATAAAGTCAGCTTAGATCTTAGTTCTTCGCTCACATCAACTTTTACTATTAAAACTTTGCGAGAGATAAAGAATGCCAAGCATTTTGAAAATGATCCTTACCGAATTATAGTAGAATCCAGTGCTATGGTCATAGTACAATCCTGTATTTTCATCATAAATAAATCCAGTTTGTGAAACAGCAGCTTCTGCAGCAGCTCTCAAGCTCTCCGCCAAAGAACCTTCCGGTACTGAAGTATCTTCTGCTTCCTGACAACAGAAAGTAAGAAATTACATTTTCTTCTAAAAAGAACCTCCTTGGTTCTTTAGCATTTTACAGTGCCCTATTTTAAATAAAACAAATTAGTGAAATACGGACTTTGATTGATTCAAGAACTATTAAACAAGAAGGCAAAAATCTAGCTGTAGTTTACTCATAAACTCCTACTGATTTCAGCGGGACCAAGACTTCATCCCGTGCCTTTCGTTTTCCCCAGCCTTTATTCAAAAGTGGTTCACGTCAAAAATATAGACAGTGAATATCTTTCAGTACATTCCTAAAATAGATTTCTGCTCTCTGTTCCATTTCAGTTGCTAGATGTTAAGGCACAAAATTAGTTAAGTGAGTGAGATGAAGGGAGTGATCTAAAAGAAGGCTGCATAGCAGAGGAAAAATCCCCTGCAACAAAATAAACAAGTAAAATCCCCCAACAATTTTCTTCTCCTTATATGCTGCCTCCTTATATCAATGGAGGAAAGAAAAAAGTACACTTTAGGAAAGTCAGCACAGACATATTGAACACATTCTGCTGATAAAAAAAGGCTATGCAGGACATATGTTTTAGAATATGCTTTTTTTTAAAAAAAACCCAAACCCAAATCTAGGAGTATGTTACACTTGGAACACACTACAAAAAGAACTAGTTTCAAAGTACCATGATGTTTGTCTATCATCAGCACCACACGATCACAAAAAATAATTTCATACAATGACATCAAGACCAAATGCACATTTTTTAAATGAAATGAAACATTAACAGAGTGCTGACTTCAAAATTGGTAAAACCCCGAACAGTTCTATAACCTGTGAATTCTGGATGAAATTTCCCTCTTCTCCACCTTCAGCAACTTCGGTGCTATCCATCCTTAAAGGAATACTAGCACCTGTCTGTGATTCCTCTGTTGAATTATGCTCAGTGCCTTCAGTGCCATGACTGTGCTGTACTGCCAGTTCAGGTGCACAATCCTGAGTATCAGTGTGATTGTAGTAATTTTCATAGTAATAATAATCTGCAGGCGGGAGGGGGGAAAAAAAGTTGAAGTTGCACAAATTAGCAAAGCAGTATCTTACATAACACAGTTTAAGGATCCTAAATCTTAAAATGGAAATTTATGCATATAAGTAGTCTAATGAAAATCCATTATTAGGTAGTGTTTCCGCTTCAAATTTATTCTGCTCTTACTGGACATATTATGCGTTGTTTTAATGTACTTCAAAAATTAGTAAAACAGGTATGTGTGTAATGCGTGAGATTACTACATAACAGAATACTATGGCATGAATTCTGCTACAGACCATTAGGAAATCGTCCAAAAGACAATGTCAGATTACTGAATTTAATGCAGCTAAAGATACAGTCTTGAAATGTATTTTACATTAAAAAAAAATAATCCAAAATAAGATACTGTTTTAGATGCCTGTTTAAGCAATCACCACCCTCTCTACCTGCTTGTGACCACGCAGCATAGTCCTCTGTCTGTACTTCTACACTAGATGTATCTTTCTCCTTCCTATTACAGATTTCCTTAGTGAGCTCTTCAACCTGAAAGAAAAACAGCATGTTACAGAATATAATGCTGCTTTTTAGGGGTCTACATCAGAAAAGAATATCAGCCTATTTTACCTTCTATAATTCAAACAAAACATAACCGCATCCTAGCTATTCAACTGATCTTTGTTCTGCAGGAGACAATTTTCTCCTTGAATGGTTGGCGTAATGAAACACGTAATTTCTCCTCACGAAGGGTATAATAATAAAGGCAAGCACTTGGGAGGAAAAAGAAAAACTCAACCAAGGTTATTTTTAAGACGTCCAGCCTGAAAAGTTGAATTTCAAGCAATAACCACTGTTCTGTAGTGACGACCTGTGGCATTTACAAAACTTCCCTATTTTGCTGTGGGGCAGTCCTTTCACTCTTCGTTTACCTCACCTTGCTTATTAAGCTTCTTTCCTGCTGCTAAATGTAGCTTTCCCTTCTGACTCCGAAACCAACTTCGCGCCTGAGAAGACGTCGCT
>VYXH01000970.1:4231-27064 GCA_013397275.1 Burhinus bistriatus | reverse complement strand
GAAATCCTGTTAACAGTCGCGCCAGGGAGAGCTCGTTGCTGTTGGTGTACTCCAAGGTTTCACCTGTAACCCGTGGGAGAGTGAATAGTGATTCTGGGACGTACGCTATTCTACAAAAGGACGGCACCGTTTTGCTTGTGCGTTTTGGTTTTTTGTTTGTGTGNTGTAAATGTGACATCCGTTGTCACTTTTGCACCCTGCTCCAGAAGTAAGAAGTACATCCTAGTAGGTCATAGTCTAATAGTTTTTAGACCTGACAATAGTGAATGTATTACGTACGTGGACATCTACTCCTGCTAGCAGATATATCCCAAATATTGCCCCACCTTTAGTGGAAGTGTTCGCCTTTAGAGGAAGTGAAGTAATGTATGTGTTTCATATGTATGTGTATATATTTTTCATATATTTTCATATATATATTCCATGTATATTTATTTCACATATATATATATATTTCATATAACTTTTTAATTTATTTTGGCCTTTCTTTGACTGCTGGTTCTTGCTGTGCTGAAATAGTCTCCAAAGGGATGAGGGCTTTAAAGTTTGCAGTGTGTTATGTACAGGCCACAAGGTTGTAGCCATGCTTCTGTGGCCTGCTTTTTGACTGCTAAATACAAGGGGGTGGTGTGTTGCCTGGCAAACTTTTGTCTCAGCATCAAATTAGTGATTATTTTTCCCACTGCAATCCATCTAGGCGCTTCTGAAATGGTTTTAGTTTGGCTTCATGCCATTACTTATTAAAGCTTGGTAGCAGCATGGGACTACAATGGGCTTCAGATTAGACCTCACTCAACACAAGCAAGCTTGAACCTTATGTAGCTCTTGTGGAGAGCAGATAATACAACACTTTCAGTCTATGAGTTAGAACCAGAGGTAGATTTATTCAGGTGCTTCTTGCAGTTGCTGAAATAATGACCCATTTCCAATAAATAATAAGCCCCAAAACATGTGAGCTCAAAAATCACAGTATGTTGCAGTGTTATTTTAACATGAATGCTACTTTTTACTGCAAAGGCAATTGGGTCATGCACTCATACGCGGCTCACTAAGTACCATTCTGACCAGAAACTGCCAGAACCAAGTGCTTGCGCTCCAGAGGGTGGCCTACATGAGCAGGCAAGAGGCAAATCTGCACCTATTCATAACCTAACTGAAAGGAAATGGGCAAAAAATATATGTAGCTTGTCTTCTTTAAAGCATTTTGTAAAAGGGGTAAAGCTCTAGTGTGGAATGTAGGTCCTAAGAGATGTTAAAACAAAAAAAACAGTTTCAGACCTCAGTTTTGCTCCTCCATAGTTTCTTATCGGAAATATATGTCTTATCGACTGAGAATTAGTGTATTGTCTGTATTAAGAAGTGTTTCATTTCTGATAATGCTTTTGTTTGTATCAAGATGGTTTCACTCAATGTGTATACATAAACAAGGACCTGAGCTGGGGGAAGAGGCTTTCTGAAAGAGCAGAGATGTCATCCACTGTCTTGTATTAAATTGTATTAAGTTCAGGGAATCGTGGTATCTTCTTATTAAAAGATTGGCCTAATCTCAGGCTTTTGATAGTCAAGTCATAGATTTCATTGTAAAAATAATGGACTATAAAGTTTAAGTGGTGAAAAGAGGATGAAAAATTATGCCAACACTTCAAACAGTGCGTATTCCTGAAGGTTTGCAGCAGATAAAAATGGAGGGGGTGGAGGAGATGTACATCCCTGCCACCTGGGGGAAATGTGTTGGGATGCCTTGGCTGTCACCACAGGCCATTGTTCCACTGTGTCTTGCTGTCAGGAAGCAGCAGATGGGAATAGCAGCAGACTGGGTGGAGGAACGGCGTATGCAGAGTGGTGTTAAGTTTGAAGGAGAAGGAGGTGGCAGCTGTCACCACAACCAGCCAACTTCCAGACAGACCTCTTTGTTTGTGAATGATTCAGCCACAGCCACAGGTCCGTTCTGCTCTGCTTTGATCCCATGATAAAGCCAATCGGCTCATAGGAGACGTGGACAGCAAGGCTACTGAAACACGGACTGTCTGGCTAAGAGCAAGATCTCCAGGAGAGCTCTCATCCCCTTACAACTATTACAAGCCTGAACCTGCATGAAAGAAAATGCCACTGTGCATGCTGCATGAGAGATATACAGAAGCCTAAAGCCTGCCAAGGAGAGCCTGGAGGACTAGGAAAGCTGAGGGCACAGAGCTCTGTCACTGCCTGTTCTTTTCATAGGCTGCTGCCACTCAGGAACAATGAAGAGTTGCAGGGAGATATGCCAGCCCAGCATGCATGGCTCTGGGGTTGATCTCCCTGCTCCCTCATTTCCCTGCCTCAGTGGAGGATGTGGTCCTCATCTGAGCCTGTTTCCAGGTTCCTCCTTCCCCTCAGGGGCAGCGCAAAGAGATGAAGGATGTGAAGGAGTGCTTGAAGCCATCTTTGCCATCACCAGTCTTCATGGCCTGGGTCAAACCACAGTCCTTTTACAGCAGCAAGGCTTTCCATCTTCCTCTACAGTAAGCTGTAAAAAATGGACCTGCTTGGCCCTCTCTTGCTGTCTGCCACTGCGTGTGTCATATAATCTGCCTTTGCAAGTGAACCATGGACCTCCCCCTGCTCCCTCACAGCTTGGCTGCTTTGCTCAGCTTTCTGTCCCTCCTATGTTCTGTTCACTCAAGCAGATACAGCCTGCTTGCCTGCAGTAGCTGTCACTTTATGTGTAACATCAAATTAGCTGCCCTAACTGTGCCCTGTGCTGCTTTGGGAAGAAGAAAATGAGGGAATCTCTGAAAAGAAATAGGTCTTTATGATTTTGCTTGGTGTTTCAGTAGAGGGTCATATTGCCTGATCTTTTGACTGAGGCAATTGCTTTGTCCCACCTCTGAGATGTTAAATGCTTCTCTGTGTGTGATTTCATGTGTGTGGAAATGCAAATGTTCTCTGTCGTAAAAGTGAGCTTAAACGTAGCAATTCTCAATTTCATGTGATTTGTAGGCTTGGCGCTCATTAGCCTGTATCCTTATGCATCTTCTTCTCCATGTGGGTTGCTGGAGCCAGCCCCACTCCATTGCAGTTTTGGGGCTAGATTTCTGGCTGCTCGTTTCTGTTTTTGGGTTTCTTAGGAAGTGGTGATGATGGGCCTGACTGATACTTATTTCTAGCCTTGCAACAACATGGACATTCTCCAAAAAGTTGTTCAGATGGTGATAACATGCCTTGAGCTGTGCATTTTCACAGGGAAATTCTCAGAAGTTTTCCTGAAACTTAATGATTCTTTCATCAGTATGTCACATTTGATCAGGCAATGATCTATGCCAAGTTCAGTGCCCTGACAAACTGTTTTAGTAACAGTAACACTACTGCACACACCGACACCTATACGCGTGTCTTAAAGAGAACTCAGCTATGGGGAAAAGAGATGAAAGAGAAAACCAGTTGCAGCAGATCAAGCTGCAGCCCTTTTCAGCAGGGAATCCAGAGACTGGCTTGTTCTCCCCTCCCACCACCCTCCTTTTCATATGCACATTGCTTGAAATATAGATGCCTCCAAACCTAATCTAGGCTCTCTGGTGTTGTCCTAAGCTTTCTTAAGGCTGGGGGCATTGGCTAGAGTGGCACTGCTCAGAGAACAAGTGCTTGACCTTAGTGCATCCACTGGGGTCACGTGTCTACCTCTTGGTATGGTGCTGCTTTGGAGGAGGCAAATTGCCTGGGGATGGATTAAAGGCTCCTCTGCTGTAATGTGGAGTTGAAAGTACAGGACAGCAGTATGTTTGTGTCATGCCAGAGGACTCCATCCAGTTCCTCAAAGTTTGGGCAGATCACTCGCACAGCCTTGATCTAGTCTTGGGCTGTCCAGGGGTCCCAGCAGCATCCTCTCAGAGACATGAGGAGTATTTCTGCAGAAATGTAGCCCCAAAACACTGTGTAACCAAATAGGAGGCAGCTGGTCAGTGACCTCTCTTCTGACAGATACTGAGGACATTGGGGCACAGGGTTTTTGTCAAGCAGAACCAGGAAGCGTTTGCAAAAGGCTGCAAGGTACCACTAAGATGTCAGTAATTTCAATTGGAATTCATGCTGTGTAGACAGTTTCAACCAATGTTGACAGCTTGTTTTGAGCCAGCACAGGAATTTTAAATAGAATCAGTGAACTACATCTTGGTGCTTTGCTTGGTACTGCTTGCTACAGTCTTGCTGCAGCATCTTTGAACCAGTTTTAAGACACCATAAAACATATCTTGGCATGTGAGGCTCCTTTTTTCCCTGCGTAATGTGTAGCTGTCTCCCCTCTCAGCATCCTGATGCTTCTGGGTTCACACAGAGACCTACTACATGCAGGAGACCTACCTGTTGTCCCACTGCAAGGCCAGGCTCCTCATTCACAACTAGGGATCCTACTCCCATGTCGACACACTTGAAAGTGAGACACCACAATACACAGCACTGCAGAGCTTAAGTTATGTGAACATATTTCCCGTATTCCAGTGCTTCTGACCTTATGACATTCAAGGATAAGAATGTGAAGGAAAGTCAGAAAATCCAAACAGGTCTAACCATGGCTTTGCACAGTGCTCCTCTTCCAGTTGTGTTTCTCTGTGATGCAGAAATTTAAAAAGAGAGTAGCTTTTACCACTAGATGGCATTTAAGCATTGTTTTTTTGAAATGCCCTGAAACAGTCCTGAAAACTGCCTAACTAGGCAAAATGATGGATTTCTAACCTAATTTTCATCCTCTCTGTGTGCAGGTTGGGCTTGGGCACACAAGCCTGTTGTGGTTTGAGGAACCCACAACAATGTATTGTCGTTTAGACAATTATTCTATCACCTGATGACCCCTCCCCACGTAGGAAGGGTAATCGGGGGAAAAACAAGGAAACATGAGGGTTGAAATGTAAACAGATTTAATAGAATGAGACTAAATAATTAACATTAATAATACTAAAGAACCAGTATTGATCCTGATACCAATATAAGATATACAAGGATTATACTCAGCCATTTATACCAGTGGGAAGCTGTGCTGTCCCAGCAGTGGACAGTAAATGTCGGACACTGCGAGCGCTACGGCTCTGGGAGGAAGGGAAGGCGTCAGGGGTCCAGCAGAGGGGCAAGAAGTTCTCAGGATTGCAGCCATCAAGGAAGAGAGAAAACTCCTCAGCAAACTTCATAATTTATATTGAATGTGACCTCCATGGTATGAAATAATCCTGTTGGCCAGCTTGGGTCAAGTGCCCAGGTCTCGCTCCTCCTCATCCCTGCAGCTGGCTAGCTTGAAAACACTGAGACCTTGAAACCCACATACCATAGCATGCTACAAAGTAAATATTTTCACAAATTCAGACACCAGAGTCTTCTAAAAGTACAGTTTTCCCAAGCATTAAAAGAGACTTTACTGAAAAATAAAATTACTGAAAGAGAAATTAGTCCTGTGTTGCTCAAACCAGGACAAAATATGTTATCGCTACAGAAGCACATACAGGGCTATAAAGTTGACTTGAATGAGCTGTGGAAGCCTGCCTTACACTCCTCAGTCTCCCCAAAGTTTTCTTAAAGAGCTGGGCAAAAGCAGTGCGTGCAAAAAAATAGCAAATCTTAGCTTTGTTGAATCAACTAGTGATGGAGACAGCCACGAAAGCAGCTGGTTGCTGTCCCTTGAGATGATCTGATCTAAAGGGTGCTAGCACAGTAATAGAGCAAGACTTGCCTGTTGTCTCTGTAGTAGTTGATACCCTAGAGACAGTGAGTCACCTGCGCCTAAGAGACAGTCAGCTTCTTTATGCCCTTCTCCTTAGGAATTGCTGCTGCTGGGAGATATCCGTATCTCTTAGAGTGAACAGACACTTTAACACAGGCACCCAAGTTGCTCAAAGTTGGAATACTCTTCTCTGAACTTGTTATTGACGTTAACTGCAAAGGAATAAATATGGATGCCCCTTTCTTGCTGTACAAGCGATAGCATTGCCTGCATTTTCTCATTACCCCCTCAGTAGCTTGTCTTAAACAGCACATGCACGTACAGAGCTGTTTCTGTGAGTCACCCTCCACCTGCCAGCAGGGGCAGGTCACAGAGGCAGCACCAACCTGAACTCCTTGGCTTAAATGCTAACTCTGTTTCCAGGTCTTATAAAGGCTATTCAGCTTTTTTTGCAGTGGCATAAAGCCGCCAAACGTCTGGCCTCTTCGCTTAGTGATTACAAATAAACTCTGACAACTTTGCTCAGTTGCAAAGGCAAAAATAAGTTAATGCAGGCAAGAGTCGGAGTAGTAAATGTAGGCTGTTGTCTGAAGAGAGCAGAGCACACTGTGTACAGGCCTTTCTCTGCCTGTAGCATGCCCCAGAAGTCAAGACAACTGTCGTCGTTATAGGAAGAGAAACAGTCACACAGGCCAATATAGAAGCAGATGGTTCAAAAGCAAGAAAACTGCCTGTGACTTTGTTATCATGTGATAGTGGGGAGGAAAAGTGTGCCCACCTCTCCATGACCTATCACACTGAGAACATGCAGGTGTTACACCTGTTTGATCTGCAATACTTAAATACTAGCTGTGAAAGTTGCAGTCTTTCCACTTCCCTTCATCATGATCATGCTACCGGTTGCATAATTTTTAAGTTCTGGTTTTAATGGAGAATAAAAAGGAGCATAGAAATATTGGACGGTGTGCATGTGTGAATTTGTTACACACTGTAAGCAAATTGATGATAATTAAAAGGCTCTCTTCAAGGGATTTTTTCTTGCAAATGCAGTCTTTTTTTTTATCTGGGTTGTTAAGGCAAAAAAAATAGAGATGGTTTTGTGAGAGAAGGTAGGAAGCAACCTCATCACCAGGTTAATTATACTGGCAACTTTGTTCAGCTGACTCATGTTTCATGAGAAATTCTATAGGTGTTTTATCATTTAGTTAAAAAATAACAGGATTAATGATCACAAAACTGCTGTAGTCATTTATAGCCATGGAGAGATGCATGTAACTATTCATATTGCAATGCATTATGCTGAGACTCTAATTAAACGCAAATTAGGTGTGACCTGTTTTAATAAGTATACCATATGAATTACCTGATCTTCCACAGGTAGCCTGATGAATTTAAATGATCTCAGTAGCTTTGTTATCTGAATAAGAGCCAAACTGGGTTTAATCTAGTTAAAACAAAAAACAATTATTTTTCAATTTTTACTATTAATTAGTAGATAATTAAGTGACATCCAAATGAAACTCAACATCCAGGCTATCAATGGTTTTGATATGAAGCCAAATTTTAATTTTTACATTTCTTTGGGCTGAGACATAGGCGATACATCTGGTTTTTATCTATTACGTACTTTTTTCTGCAAAAATTACTATCTTTTCTGTTCTGGGGTAAAGTAACATTTAAGATTGTGGGTTTTTAGCTCTTTTTCATTCTTAGCAGCCTCTTGAGTCTGATTCATTCCTCGCATCCAGAACAGCCTCCATCTCTTTGGAATGGAACAAAAGTTTTGTCAAATAAGCAATGTTCAACGTGATATCCTGTTCTCCTGTTCCTAATTATGCCTCTATGATTCTCCTGTGGTTTCTCCTCTGCGGGCTGGTGTGTCCTGGAAGAGAACATTAAGGCTGTAGTTTTTTCAGGGTTGTCCCTCTGAAACAGGGTCTTTCAGTATCAACTTTAAAAAGGTATTTGTGGAAATACTGTAGGAACTTGTCTTTGCATTTAACTGTGAAGTTGTATTTGCATGTCATACACACACACATTTGAATCTCAGAGAGTTTAGTGCTTTTATCATGCAAAATGTAATTTTTTGGAGTCATTCTACTTATTTCCCCCCTGCAATTCTCAGAAATATTTATATCATCTTCCCAAAATATTCCGTCAAGTTCAAAAAACGTATCAGGAAGTACAATTATAGCAAGGAGGACACAAAGCATCACTAAGAAGGCGATGCTTGCAGAGGGACATGCCGTAATTTGGGTTAATAGCTGACATTCAGCTCACCTCTAAAAATACTACTGAAAAGCCAGAGAAGGAAGGTGTAGCAAGTGTTTCAGAAGGATCACTCTGCATTGTGGTGAAACTTCTGGTGTCTTTCTTTTCTCACCACCCTGCTTAGTTGGCTTTCCAAATGTCAATAAACCATGAAAATCAGCATTTCTGTAATATGAGCAGAGCCTTGCAAAAGCCCTCTTCTTGCTCTCTGTTAGAAAAGCACAGCAAGTAAGCAGGAATGCATCTGTGTTTTGAAAGCAGGAAGGTTAGCAGTGAAAATTCCCCCAAGACCATGGTTTCAAAGCGGTTCTCAATTCAAACATTTTTTCTCTTCCTCAGAGGCTATTACAATGGTTTCTTTCCACATGGAGATTCTTCTTGCAAACCAGTTGCTTCCAAACCTTTGGTTTAACCAGGCTCTTCTCTTTAAATGGTTGGCTTTTTCTCAGGCACTTTTCCTGGATTTTTCATAGACTCGTCGAACAGCCTAGGTTGCAAATAGTGTCACAAGATCATCTGGTCCAACCTTTTGTGGGAAAGGGAGCCTTGATGAGATTATCTAGCAGCCTGTCCAATCACATTTTGAAAACCTCAAGCGATGGGGACTCTACCACGTCCATGGGGAGGTTGTTCCAGCGATTGATTGTTCTCAATTCATACTTACTAATAAGGGTGGCTCTTACCTTGGGGCTAGTGGGGTCCCTCACACCAGAACTTCATAATCCTTGTTAAATCTTCCTTTGTTGTTCTGTCCTTCTGATGACATACAGCGGAGGTATAGCACAATGAACGTTTACTTCTGGTGCAAAAAAGGAGGTCAATGCAAACTTTGTACAGATTTATTACAATAGGTAATGAGTTTACCATAAAGACAGTTTTTTTATTAAGACTTAACAAGTTAAGACTTAAATAAATCACAGTTCTCATGCAGATGTATACTGTACAGTAGCTCTTAGTGGAGATTTCACTGGCCACCACGCTCCCAGAGAAGGGGACATGGCAACTCAGGGTGAGTGTGAAAAGGAATACGTAGGAGAAAGTTGTTCCCCAGGTGGTAATGGCCACTTTGCTCTCTTTTCCAACACAGATACACTAAATTCCTTTGTTAGAATTATCTTGATAATGAATAGCCTATACTGCTTCTTTTCTACTATATTGTTCTCTTAAATCTCCGTTGTGATTTATGTATGCGTATACACACACAAATCACCACAAAATTTCTGTTAAGATCCTCATCAACTGAAAAGCATTATGGCTGCCTCTTTTTACTAATCACCCCAAAACTCAATTTTTGGAGTTCTTATTCGAATTCCAGACTGCCAATTTGCATGCCCAGTTTTTGAAGGACCATGAGACTGGCTACAAGTGAGACCAACAGGAAACCAAACTTCTCACTGTTACTGATGCGTTTGATACCTGATCCAGCTGCTGAATTAGTGATGACAAAACATCTTTGAAATAGTACCAAAACTGAATGAAGGCCTAAATTACATATGATGCTACTAGCTTTTTTCTCCCTCTTTCTTTACTCTCCTGTTCCCTGCTGCTAGTGTTGACTATGCCTAGTCTTTCAGCAGCCCTCTTTTTCACTGCAGATGGAGCACAAACACTTCTAAAAGTTGCTATTCATGTCTGTCATGATGCTCATAACCCAGCTACTCTTGTCAGGAATGTGTAGTATGAAAGTGTAATGCTACTCACTGTCGTGTCTCTGTTCAAATGACTTCTTTGCCATTAACTGGTCCCAGCGTCATAATTCTGGGGCAAATGTCTGTATTTTCCTCTGCCTAATGAGAGGGCTTAGGGGAGAATTCTATTACTACATTGCCAATATAAACTAATCACCTCTTCCCTGAGGAATATATTAATAGCTTTTCAGATGAGAGGAAAAAAATCTGCCCTGTGCTAGCTTGGTTTTTCAAGATATTTTAATAACAAATAATTTATCTTTTACCAGAGTAGCCATCAGGGACAGAGATATAAAAATAATGCTTTACTCTCTAGGCAATTCTGGATATGACACTAGGTAAGAATTAGGAAGTTATTTCAACAGCTATAGTGTACTGAGAAATAAATGTCTTCAAAAGCCATTAAAACTCTCAGAGGGGCCAGATGGCCGCCAGTGGCAAAGGTCTGTGACTTTGATACATGCACGCTTTTTTAAGGCCTCTTCAGAGAAATCTGGAAAATTTCACAACACAGAAATTATTCAGTATAATCAAGTATTTCAGACTACTTTGTGCCATGTGGTGGTGAAGTTTTCTCCTGACCACTTTGATCCTTTCTCTCTCTTCAGCCTTTCTGATACTCTACAGGGTTCTCTGAGGGAGCTGGACTGCCTACAGTTCATGACAACTAATGGAAAAGTCCTCCTCTGAACTGCTCAGGGCTGATATCTGGGGCCAGGGGCTAGCTCTTTCAAAAGTCATTATCAGCAACTGGGAACCCAGGCCCTCAAGCCTGGATTTGGTAAGTGAAAACTGGGACTGAGATTGCCTAATGGGAAGAAGAGGGGGCCAGATGGGACATGGCATCTTCTGAGGTCAGGTCCTTGGTGAAACTGATGCTACACAGAGGCAAGAAATGTTCTTTAGGGGAGGGTAAGGGGGACCTGCTATGCTGTCAAGTGACAGCGTCTCGGAGCTACTGTGGCAAGCAAAGCAGAAGTTGCAGGAACGCATATGCATAGCAAATGACTGGAGCGTGGGGCAAGTTGCCACCTTCCCCGTCACTCTGTGGTTGGTCACAGCAAGTGTAACAAAGTGCACAAGTCTGCTCACCAAGACTGAGATCCTCCTTGACGGTTTTGGCAGTAGTGCCCAGGAAGCTACCTGCAAGGAAAGGCAGTCCTCCTTGCAGCAGTAATGGAGCAGCTGACAGAACAGGCGGAGACCTCATCTGCAGCAGTGACGACACCCTGCATGGCCACAGCCCTCAGCCTCAGCACCATCCTGTGACTGCCTCTTGCATGTGCAGAAATCAAATGAGGAAGGGAAGAGCAGCTCCTCAGTGGTTCCATGCCCTTCATGCCCCTACCTGTGCCATGGCCAGAGCTGAAAGGCACCAGCTCCCCTGCCAGCTGCCCACTGCCCCAGGACAAGGGTGGCCATCAGGGTCCTGCTCTCCTGTGCAGAAGCAGTGGAACCACAGGCACAGTTGGTGCGATATGCAAGGGTGTCATCCCTGGGAATTGTGCTCAGGACCATCCCTAGGTGTGCTTGAATTTATTTGTGTCGATGCAGCTGTGCCATATCACTCTTCAGTCTCCCACAGCTTCTCCTCAGCTTCTGGCATTACACAAGCAAGCCTCCTCCTTCCCTCCCCCTGCACAGCTGTATGCAGATACTGAAGGTATGTGAGGGGACTCTTCAAGACCCTTGTGACTCTCCATCCTTGAGACCTCCTCTCTTGAGACACTGTGGTAAAATTGAGATTAATGCGAATTTTTCAGGGATTTCTAACATAAAATTTGTCAATGGGGAGAGCTGCTGAGATGCTCTGCCTCTCAGAGGAAAGTACGCTGCTCCTTAAAGATGCAAGATCTTACCTGTAGAGTGATATGCTGGATCTAGTAGCTCTGAAGGACAGCAGTTAAGACGGGAGCACAGCAAGGTTGTGTGTCTGGACTTGGGAAGTACCTGCTCTCCTTGCTTCATCTGTGACTAATCCCAGCTTTTAAGTGAAGAACTGTAGTTCTCCCTGACTTTTTAACCTCAAAACATTACAGACATAACCAGTGATTAAGTGGCTTTAAGTAATTAGCATAGTCTTCTACACATATACTCCAGTTCTTCATCCAGGGAAAAAAATAAATTACCGTTAGCTGAAATGGACATCCTTTAGTGACAGATTTAATGCAGAGCTAGGTCCTGCTGCTGCCTGTAATGTGCCTGAACCTGGACCATACACAGAAATGTAATTTAACCTAGGCAGGCATCACACTAACACAGCTGAGCCACTCCTAAGACTGGTAACAGACACTACCAAGGCTAGCACTGTGCTTGGTAAATAAACCTGCTTGCTAGCAACTGCTATATGAATCGCTAATGCAAGGCACACTGCACAGCACAGATAAAGCTTCAGAGGCAGATCTCACAGAGCCTCCAACACACAAACGACAGCTGCAATACCCTTTCTGCTGCTCCCCTAATCAGATTAGAAAGCCCATGCTAAAGTATTGAAGACACGTGATAGACTGCATGTCTGTCTTCTGCCTTTGCCTACTAGTTTAAGGCACATTGTGAAAAGTTTTGCATGTTCCTTTTCAAAACAGCAGATTAAGTATAAAGTTACCATATGGATCTTAATTCTTTAAGATATCCCTACACAGAATTGATGTGCAAAGGTGGTGATATTCACAAAGGACTGACATTCAGAGTTGTCTTGTAAATAAATTAGAAACTCCTTTAGTGTGTAAGTACACAGTATTTCTGAAGATACCTCTGAGATACCTGACTACAGTGGTTGAAAATAGGATAGTTCCAGGCTGTTCGGAAAGACCCTTTGGTCCTGTTAGGTGCTGGTAGACTGTAGTCGAAGCACGTGCTGCTGACAGCATGATTTTCCAAGGTGATGTGAGCTTGCTTTGCACCTCCAGGTGAACCCCAGCCCCTGACCTGGGAGCCCAAGTGGGACTGCAGCAGTTCTAATGGAGTCATAACAGGGACAGTCATTTGGTAGTCAGGCTCATATTTTCTACCATAGCTAGAAAATCTGGCAGTCACCGACTGAAAGAGGTGAAAAGAAGGCTGGGGCAGGGGTTGGAGGGAAAAGGAAGTTGCTGTTCATATGATCAGCGGCCTTTGATGTGCAAAGATCTCCCAGGTCACAAGAAATCAGAAGAATCGGTTCTGCTGAAATGCCCCACAGATGCAGAAGACTGGCAAAAACCCAACACGACAATATATGGAAGAACACACCAGCGCTGAGTGAAGGTGTCACTAGCTGAAAGAAGGCATACTGTATGTACGTGGGGCATGGCCAGTCATCGCACACTTTGTACAAGCCCACACGAGCCAATGCAAACAATTCTGTATGTTCTAAATTTCAGTGAAAACATTTGTCTCCATTATGTAAGATTCTAACTCCAGACTGTGGAGTTTTTTTCAAAATAGAAGTGGAAGGCAACTTGAAATCCATCTTTGCTATAAGAAGCTGCAAATCATTAAATGTTCAGTGCTCCGTGGAGGTGTTGTTATCGGTGCCTATAACTCATATTTTCAGCCACCATGGTAATGGGGCAGGGGAATGTCCCACAAGTTATACATTCTTTCCTATGGCTAAGAAGATGACTTGCTAATAAAATGCTCCATAGACATCCTGGAAAATCCTGATCAAACAAATGTCTACAAATCCCTTTCCCCCAGAGATTTCTCTGTGAAATCCTTTGAAATAAAAATGTTTAAAATTGAGAGCCTTGGAGGGTTCTTTAGATGATGTTTCCTCTTGGAATCCAGTAAGGCAGCATCTGCATTTTTCTGACAAGGTTTTCAGGTGAAGTGAACCATAAGATTGCTCCCGAGTAAACATTCATCTTTACCTAGAAATGGCCTCATTACTCAGCAGGTCATACATTCATTACTGGTTCTTGTCTCGAGAGCTTGCAGAGTCACCTGGCGTCTCGTCTAAGTGTTTTAGCACTGGCAAAAATGGGTATTAATGATTGGCCCTAATAGGGCCACATTATAAAATTTGATTTGAATGCCACAGAGTAACTGGGCCATCTAGACTTGACCTGCCCGAAAATGTCAGCGCAGCATGTGACTATTGAGAGAGTTAGGTGCTGCTGTTTCGATTAGTCATTTTATGATTCTGTCCCTAAATCCATCCATTCAGCCTTTTTTTGGCTTAAAGCCAACACCAGCTGCTCAGGCTGGGAACTGCCTTCTCTTAGCAAGACCAAAGGAAATGTTGATTTGTGCTGTGTCTATTTGAACCAAAGATCAGCAGGGGAGACTTTCTTCCAATCACAAGTGAATTTGAGACTGTGGGTGACAGGTAGGCCACCACTGTCGCTTATAATGACTCTAGTTAAATCCCCAGCTGCATACTTTAATTGCAAGTTAAATTAAGATATTGTACAAAGAGGGTTCCAAATGTAGGTGTCTTCCTTTCTTAAAATAATCCTTAAAAAGCAGTCACATGTCTAAAACCCTGTGATGTGGTAAAACTTTTTTGTCAAGCCATGACAGGTACTGATGGGCGATGCAGTATTTGAATGCAAATCTGACTTCAGCTCCGACATGAGCAACATGCCGTCTGTTGAGGTAACCGTCACTGGAGTCGTCACTGTTACTCAGAAATGTAGTTGCATACTACATTACGTATAAAGATCACAATTACAAATAAAGTGAAGTCTTTACTGATTGGGGTGACTGATTTCAGAAAAATGTGGAGGTCTCCACTTTTAAGCAATGATATCCGTAGACTCTGTCTCTGATTATAGCATCATAGGATAATTCAAGTTGGAAGGGACCTTCAGAGGTCCCTAGTGCAACCTGCTGCTCAGAGCAGGGTCAGCTATGAGGTCAAAGGCAGTTACGCAGAATTTGTCAAGTTACTTCTATGTGCATCAGTCTCTGCAAGAGTTTTGTGCACCTCATCCTCAGTTTTGATCCTTGCCCTCACCTCCTTTCCTCTTGCCCAGTCTGGGGATCACATACAGATGTTACACTCTGCAAGAGAGTCTCCTAAGTTTGCACTAAATTGTTTAACATGTGTGTTAGCAAAATACTGGAAAACACAACTCAACATGCTTCTGTGCTCATTCGTACCTAATTTAGTAAGTTCAGTTCATACTTAATTTTGATTCTTGGCTCACCACCTTTCTCCAGGCTTAGATAGGATCTCACACAGTAGCTTTCAATTTCTGCATTGAAAAGTGTTTAGAAAAATGTACTGTATTTCTTGTCATGTAGCTGTCACTTTAATATGAATGTCTCAAAAGAAATATTTTTTTTTATACAGCATAATTATATTTCTGAGCTGCACACTAACAGCAGGCCTGGAGCTCTTTCGCATATGTCTTTTTTATGTCCCCAAATACAGACTTCCAGTTTGTTTTCTATGTGATCAGAGGTGTCTGTTGTTGATAACTACAGTCCAACGTGGCAGTTGATTACAGGGTTGTGTGAATTTGCTACCCTATTTCCACCAGAGCCTGCCACATCATTAATTTTTCTTGGAAAGATCTTAAACAGATTATTTTATACCTTTAGGCACTTCAGAGAGATACGTCCATTTATTAAGCTGCAGGTGGTACATCTTTAACATAATATCAGCAGAAACATTTCCAAATCAACACCGGTCCTTCCTGTCTGTGTGGGAATTGATCTTTGAACAAACTGGGGAAGGAGCTCCACACTGAAGCAGCCTGGACGCCCTCCCCTCCTGCCCCAAAGAACTTGCCTCCTGGCTGCCTGCAAATCGTGGTGCTAATGCTGGAAGTTAGGAGAAAGCAGTCAGACAACTTCTTTTGCCTATTCTTCAGTTTCTGTATACCAAGCACACTTGGGCTGAAAGTATGACTCAGACCTATGTGAGGAAATATTTCAAGATCCTTATGAGTCTTAATCATTATCCTCCAACAGATGTCAGAGAGCTTTCAAAGTTTTTCAGAGGCAAAACTCCAGTTCTTGTTCTTATCCATCCACTCAGGGCTAATTAAAATATGGTCTGGACAAGACCAAAATATACCTAGAATGACTTAGCATAGGAAGAAAAATTGATACCAAGACAACTTCTGTGAAACATTTACTGCTCTGCAGACCACAAACATTCAGAGCTGATGTTGCCACCCTTTTGCACAGTAACATTAATAAGCCATTCCCTTTGTCTCTGTGCGTACAAGGAATGTCTTTAAAGGATGAAATTGCCTTGAATATCTATCTATAGGCCCCACAAGGCCATTTTGGACAACCAAGACTGAGCTGCACTGGTGGCTTTCATGTAACTTTGCTGCGTCCTGCTGCAGGCTGGTATGGAGAGGTGTGGTAGATTTGCCATTCAGCAGGTGAAGACTGCTGCCATTCCCTGAAGTCAGGAAATGTAGAAACAGTGTCCAGGAAAAAAGAGCTATTGCTGAAACAATTTATCTACAGGAATTGCATTCAACAAGAGCGTGTCTGAGGGATAAGATTTTTCTCCAGTTGGAGTTAGGAAGAGGTTTTTTGTCTTTGTTTGTTGGTGAGAAATCAAAAATTATACATTTTTACGGATACCTGAGAGACTTACAAGTCATAATAGAAATCCTTACATAAAATCCAGCTTCTAGTAATGTTTAAGTAACTATTCAAAGTGAAAACAATCTGCATTATTCCGTACAGTGGGGAAAAAAGAAGTATAACTCACACAGGATTCAAGCTGAAATCTGATTCTGGTGAGTAAGATAATTGTTTCCAGGAGAAGCCCGTCCATAAGATGTGTGATAACAGAAACATAACTAATCATTTTTAAAACCTGTAAATTGTAGAGACTCCTTTTTCCCCCCTTATCTGCTTCACCAATGCCATCACAAAGTTATCACCCACCCAGCAGAGCAGGTAGTACTGCAGCAAATATGTGCAAGGAATTGGGAAGCAGATACTATGATAAAATGTAATTATTCTATAAAAAAATATATTTCTTTGGAGATATTCATATTAAAGTGACAGCTACATCCCAAGAAATACGGTACATTTTTCTAAATGCTTTTCTAATATGGAAATTGAAAGTTATTGTGCAAGATCCTATCTAAACCTGAAGAAAACAGGCTCGATTTCCAGACTAGCTGACAAGTGTATGTAGCAGTTTTCCAATTTGTTATGGAGAATTGAAAGATTCTGGCATAAAAGAGCAAAAATGAAAGATGTGTGCAGTAGCTCTTGGGAGAAGCTGATGTGAGGGCCAAAAAAGGGAAATAGGGGAAAAGCTCTGCATTCCTGATGTGAGCTCTGGGCCTTTTGAAGTCTGATGGATCAAATGTCATACTTTCTACCTGATCCTTCATCTTAAGGCAAAAGTTGCTAAACTTCACGAGGCAATAGATGAGTAAACTGTGCCTTTAGCTGTAGGATTTATGTGATATATTCAATTATGTGAAGTTGTAGCCTTACCTAATTAGTTGACAAAAATGCAATTTTTTAAGGCATTTCCTCAGGACTTTTTCATGGAACTGAGGATGCTTGTTTCTTTTTTCTTTAGTAGCCTAATAATAAAAGGCTTCAGAAAATGTTCACCAAGAGAATAATGACTATTTGGAATTTGCATTTTCCTTTTGAATGTTCTTTTCAAGGGAGACTCACAAACATCTTACCAAAACACTTCCTATGATTTCTCTTGGGGTGAGGTTCAGTGCTGTGTGTGCTGCCTGTACACATTTGTTTGTGTTTGGCTCTTTTGGGAACTAAAACTGAATAGACCAATTTCAAGGATGCCTTCATGACTGATAATGCCTGAATATCAATAAATACTGGTCTGATTTAGGGTTTTTTTGTCTTAACACCTAAGGAAAGAAGCAGATATAAAAACCCCCAAGCACTACGAACTCATGAACAGTTAGTCTGTTGTGAACATATGGGTGCATTCAAGAAAGGACATCAGAGAAGTGGGCTTATATTATATTTGCAGGATGTTATTTCATTTCTGTCCTCCTGAAGTTCTTGATGCTTCAGAGAATGCAAAGACATCAGATGGGATCTGAGGGCTTTATCATACCTACAGCTAAGTGATTAATTTGAATTTTGGAAGGACTTTCTGGTTCAGTCATAGCTTCCAATGACACCTCTGCTGCAATGCCAGCATAAAGCATTTCCAGCTTCCACATGCAGCCACATATGACAATCCCATTGTGCACCCCCTTGTTTGAGTCTGTCCAATCTTTTCTGGCAATAGCTAGGAAAAAAAAAGGTTGCTTTTATCCTCCCCCATTTTCCTGTTCTGCTGTACGGTGCCGCCCCATGAAAACCTGTGTCAGTGCAGCTGGGTGGTGGGAAGTAACTGGATGACATCTCCAGTACTGCCATAGGTTTATGTCAGGGGTGATTAACTCGGTCAAGCCTTCCCTCAGCCGAAAAAAGGGATTTCAAAATGGTTTTCCCTAACAGCTGCTGCTGCTGTGATGCACCCAGGGCAGGAGCTCAGATATGTGGCCAGACCAATTCTCAGAGGCAGCGGTTGCAGGAAGCCTCAGAATGTGCTTGTGTTCCCCAGGAGAGGATTTGGATTTACATCTGTAGCCATGTGGAGGAAGGCAGGGGCAGGTGCGGTGGTTGTCAGCTCAGCGGGCCGTGCCGGTCATGGGGGAGCTGGAGCTGGGAGCCAGAAGTCTGCCTTGCTTGCTGAGGGCAGGCAGGAACCTCCCAGGGAACCAGTGAGGCTGGGAAGAAGCTGGGAAATGCAGTGATTCTTAGCTCTCAGGAGCTGCCTCCAAATATCATCCCTAATTTCTTAAGCCTTGCCTGTCTGTTCAATAAACTCATTTTATTCAACCTTAAAGTGTATCTAATATTAAGATCTGTTTCAGGTGCAGAATGTAGCAGGTCCCTGAAGTTGCCTTACCTGGGGAGGCATGATTCTGAAACAGAGAAGCTGGCTCCTCTCCATCACCAAGTGCTTCTCGCTAAGCGCAAAGGTTGGTTTGCAACCCAGGAAGATGAAGTGTTGATCAGAAAGAGAATAAAATGACCGATTTCCCATCACTAATGGCAAGGCCACTGCTAACGTTTCCTGTTCCAGGGGTATAGTTTACCTGTGTCCTGTTTCTTTTCTATGTCTGCTCTAGAACTATTATAATGGTGATTTCTGGTACCCTATTAGTGACTCAGTGGCTTTAAAATGGGACTTTTAACTACAGTGATGCTATACTATAATCTAATTGAAAATGTTTTAATTCAGACCTGAATTGTATTGGCTTTTTAACTCCACTTCTAACTAAAATAATTAATACAATAAATAGGCACTGAAATATCATGCACAGCCAATTTAGAAGTAAAGTATTTGAAACTGAAAAAAAATTAGAGCTAATTGAACATGAAATATCTTTCAGCCATTTGAAGTAACTGTTCAGATGCACTGAATACTAGCCCCCTTCCTTCTCCTGAGCACAAAAAGTATTTATTTTAAAGATCAAAATGTCATGAATGTGCCTTTCAACCACGTCTATTAAGAAACTCACTGAGGGGTGGTTAGAAAGAAACACAAGTTTTAAATGTTGTTCTTTGTTTACACTGCTCATTGTATGGGCTTGAAGCTCATTCACCCCAATTCAGTAAATGAAACAACAGTTATTTCCATGACTCACAAGCAATCAAACAAATATGGAGTGTTTAGGTACTAACCTGAGGTTTTCTTGCTCCTTAAAATAAAAATATATTCACAGCTAATTAAAAAAACACTTTGATTATAGCTCTAACCATAACAGAGTAGTAGTAATTACATTCAGGAACTCAAAATGTTGGTGCAGCAGTCAGCTGTCTCTGCTCTTGTATCCTAGGCTTTGTCTTCACCAGGTACTGGATGAGACACAATCAAGTCTTTCAATGAGATAAATTAGTCTGACATGATCACCTCCTTTGAAAGTTAAGTAAGATGCAGGGGTCTGAGTAGAGACCTCTACCAGCTTTGTAATTTGAAAACAATTGCTATTAATGAACAGCTTTCTTATGAAAGACACAGAACGCTTGTCATTCCCATTACCTATTCTGCCAATGCAGTAAAAAGCATCTGAAATGTCAAGGGTTGGCTTCATTTAATCAGCGTTTGTACTTATTAATCAGTTGAGACATTTAGTAAGGAGCAGTCTCTCCTTGGCCACTCCCTGGAGTGGCAGTATGGGTGATACTGGGCATTTTTGTAGGAAAGATTAGGGAGGCAGCTGGTGAATCCTTTTGACTGTGAAGCCTGAGACAAGACAAACATGCAGAGACTGTGACAGGAAAGAACAACAAAGACAGAAACCTCAGCTCTGTTTCTGGTGACAAGTCTGTTCCTCTCAGCTTCACTGCTAGCAATATGCAGCTGTAAAACACTTAACCTTATTAGACTTTCTGTGGTCTCACAAACTCATATGGAGCTTTTAAGGTCACCTGTTTTATGGGCTTCTGGGTCACAGGCTCCCAGCTGTGGGACTGGCAGAAGATACAGACTAGGGCATGCTCAGAAGAAAAAAAAGTAGTGACACGATAAAGAAAAAAGATCTGTGAGGAGGAGGGCAACTCAGATCTCCCACCCTGTTGAGGACACAGCTGTCTCCACAACAACTGGCATCATCTTGCTGACTGCAGTGGCCAGTTCTGGGTGGCTTCATTTGGCCACTGAAGCCACCTCAGTCTGAGAACCCCTAGGACTGGAGCAATCCACCTGGGTCTCCAGACCTTGAGGACCAGTGACTTCTCCAGGGTGTACGAGGTACCTCACCACCATATTTTACATACGTGCCTCAGAACGTGACATCAGCCGCTGCAGCAGAGATGGGACAGCGTGGAGGTAGCACATCTTACTGACCTCAGCTGGATGAGGTCTTTCAGCCACATGTTTGCTTTCTGTTTTACTACTGGGTGTGTTAGTTTGGCCTGCAATCATAACATGGTTTTACAGCTCCCAAAGGTGGTGTCTGAGGGAGGTCTGAGGGTACAAATCCTGCTGGAGACTGATTTTTGACAGAGTAAGCTGGTCTCTTGCAGGCTGGTCCATAGAGGGATGGGTTCCTGGAAGAAACTGTCCACTGAAACATGCCCAGGTTTCGTACTGAAGAGATCTGGCCCAGAACAGAGGCCAGCAACAAGTAAGCAATTGCCCAATGTGGATGGCAGGTGGTTCATCAGCCCCGTTTGGTCCCTGGCACCCTCTTACTAAATGATACAAATATTTCCTATGTATCCCGAGACATTTGTTACCCAGGATAACAAATCTATGCTATTCCATGCACATATCCTCCTGCTTTATGCACTTAACTGAATTTCCTAAAAAGGAGAAAATGGCTTCTCTGTGTTTTGGCCACCAAGGAATAGCCCTGTTGCAGCATACGGTTTTGGCCCATAGATTTTCCCATCTTGCCATCAACTTATTTGATGGATGTGAACTCGAGCTTTGGCTTAGATTAATTCTATGTTATCTGTCTGAAACATCTTTACTACTAAAAATAAAGTCCTGTACCATTGGACTCCAGTTCCTATATACATCTTAAAGTACTAGCTCCTTCCACTTTATCCAAGTATCAGCAAAAATAAATGGACTGAAAAACCTAGTACCGTTACAGCTAAAAGATGATCTCACTTTGTATCCCTGAGCTCATTCTCTTTAAGTCAGTGTGGAGGGAAGAAGGGTGGGAGATTTTGGACCCTTGCCAGGGTCCCCATTAAAGACCAATTTATTTTTCATTATTTAACAGACAATGTTGAAAATACAAATACCAGTGGGATAAAAAATGGTTTATGTAAGTAGCAGTGGGAAAACTCTGTGGTAAACCAGAGGTGGGACTAATCCCTTAACAGAGGCAAGTGAGTAATAGCAGCTGAGTCAGCCGGAGCAAGGTCTCACTGGGTGCTGAGTACGTCTGTGAGGAGCTGAGCATTTCTGCTCCCCTGAAAGTGGTTGCTACAGGCAGGCAGAACGTACCTGAGCAGTGAATCCTTCCTGTGCTGGAACCTATGAAGACGATATGGACTAATAAAGGCAATTTGGAGAAGACAAGACAAGTGAAGGGACTGCTTGAATTTCTAATGAAAACTGACCAAGTGGCTTTTTAGCTATCTGTGTAATTGGAATTATCACTGAGCAAGCTATTACTGGGGTTAAAAATACTCCATGGCAGTCCTGCAAAAAAGAAAAGAATCATTACTATGCATTTATTTAAAAAAGCCAGATAACCTGTTCAAGAATGCTATTAATCGGAAACAACATTAGCTAGAACTAGAGACTTATTTCCAATCCTCAATTAAGATCATACCACTTGATAGCTCTTGTTAAAAGCGTGCAATGTCAGGACAGAATTAATATGTCTTTTCTCAGTGGAGCCAAACACCTTATGGTATCTGCAGCTTGCAGCTTCAAGTTGCTCATTGTTTCTCCAGGTTTCCTGAGAAGGCCTCATAAACAGAGGATGAGAGGGACATTGATTCTGAGTCTTTCCTAGATATTAATACTGAAGAAGACAAAACAGATGGATGGCTAATGCCCAGACTGTGGTCTGAGACTTGCAAAGGGAAGTCATCTCCTTTAATGTATTCCATTTACAACCTTCTTTCTCATGGGTTGTCCCTGGAAAGCAAAGGTTACCCACTGTGTGATCCCAAAGCACTATCAGATTGTTTATTAGCTGTTGTTCCCTGTTATTCCCAACAAACCATGAAGAGCTTGGGCAGTTCCACTGACTTGCCACTGGCAGAAAGGGGAGATTGTGTTTACACTCTCTCCCAGCCTCAGCTGCCTGAGCCTGCCCCTGACTTGCAGTGGCTCACCGGGTGCTTTGCTGAGCTGAATTGTCTCCCTGGCTCAGCAGAGGATTGATGTGACAGGTTAGCCTGGTGACTGGCACAGAGGAGGGTCAGACATGCACTGGAGAATGCAGAAGGAGGAACAGGAGGCAGAGGAGGAGACGCACGGTGTGACTCCAGCCTCAGTCACTATCACCCTCTGACAACTCGCAGAGCAGTAAAAACCTACTCGTTTCCTGGCTTCTTTTATTTTTAGAGGAGAAGGAAACAGCTTTAGACCCTCCCTCCCCCCCTGACTCCACCATCATGAGGGGATGATGATGAGATGAACAAAACTCTCCCACTGGCCTCAGTTGTTGGTGTGTTTGTGTAGGCTCCTAGCACCTCACCTTGGGTGGTTTGGGGTCTCTGTGCTCCCCAGAAGAGTCCTGGAGCTCGCCTGCCTGCTCCCGAGGCTTACCCAATCTT
>VYXH01000968.1:357878-375439 GCA_013397275.1 Burhinus bistriatus | reverse complement strand
CCCGGCCTGGCCTGGCCTGGCCTCACGGCAGCAGGTCTGGGTCAGCCTCCGTGCTCTTCGCCTCAGCCAAGACGGTTCGAGCGGGTTGCTGATTGTTATAACTAGGCCAGTGTTCTATGTGGTTACTGCACCAGGCATGCTTCTGGTGCGGGTGGGGTCTGGCCTTTAGGAAGTGTCTGAATAAAGTGACTTAATTTGTTTAAAGCATTGCTCCCTCCCCCTGGAGCTGTTGACTCAGCTGACTCCAGACATGCATTTTTTGGGTTGTTGTGGAGTTGTGTTTGCACGCAGTATGGCTAGGGACCGGGATCTCATTTGCACCACCGAGGCTTTGCTCATTGCAGCCTTGGCTTAATTGCAGCTGTTTACCTGATCAAGCCAGCTCCTGCGATTTTTGTTTGCTGTTTTTACGTACTGTGGTGAGGGCTTTCCTCTTCCTCTGGTACTCATTTCTGTCTCCTTCCTTTTACTGATAACGCACCTGTTCTGATCTTGGGTTGGACCAGTTCACGGAGAGAAACCGCTTCTGATTGCTCTTCCAGGGGCAGCTGAACCAGTACAAAGCTTGTCAATCCTTCTTAATGATGAAGCCTATAGTTTTCAGCAGTTCTGATGACCTAAACCGGCTAATGGCAGGGAGAGGTGCTCACAGGTGGTAGAGCTGACAGCAGCAGCACTGCGCAGCTGAGATGGAAAGAAGGATTAGGTCCTTCCTGCCTTCCTGGTAGCTCACAGCATGAAGTGTGCTCAGTGTGAACTGTTGAGCAACGTCTTAACTAGTTGTCAGCCTGTGGGCTGATACAGCTCCCTGACCTGTCTGTTGAAACAACGAGTACCAATGCGTGTGTAACAGAAGGGGATGTAATGGTAGGGGAGAGGCTAAACAGCAGCAGCCCATGCTTAGATGTGTTTAAGCTACTGTGTAATCGTATCCCAAATGTGCTAAAAGCCTGGGCAAAAAGAGTGGCAGAGCGGAAAGGATGAAAGAAGCCCGATCTGGCTCCTTGGTGTGTACTCCACAAACAGACCCACAGGCAGCAGAAGAGACCTGTGTCTCCTGGCTGTCTATCTTCCTCACTGAGAATATGGCAATGTGGTTTTTTAATAGATATATTAATATTTCTATTTTAATGTATTTTATCTAGAGGTAGATAAAAAAATTATATCATGTGTGCATGCACTCATGCTGCTTCACTGTTCAGTGCCTGGATTCTTAGGTGGTTTAGCTGGTTTAGTAACTCCTCAGCTCCTAAATAATTGTATGACTTATGAAAAATTTCACTTAGAAGTCACGTGCGCCATATTAGGCAGGCTGCTTCCTCAGAAATAAAGCTAAATTGTCTGGCATTCTTCTTCCAGTAAAACTAGCTGTTGATCAAAAAGGATTTGGTTCAGACTGACGATGCTCCTGAGGCACTGGTGGGTGTGTCATCATTCCACTGATTTTCCTCTAACATAGCTGGAAAAGTACTGCTGGCCTCATTCACTTTGAGTAAGTGTGGTTACCTACCTAATATGGTAAAGAGTTATTATGCTCAGTGCTACTCAATATTCTCTGTCTGTTTTGACTAACATCCCAGTCTCCCCAAACTTCAAAATTAATTTCTTTGGTTATGCAAAACAGATGCCTGCCTTAATGAATGGTTTCAAACTAAGAACAACTGGTTTAACTCCCTAAGATGACAGCCCTAATGTGGAGGTCCGGTTTTTTTCCCCGCTTTGCTGTGTTAGTGATGCTAGATCCTGTCTTTCTAACTACTTTGTGGGGTTTTTTCTTTGTGTTCTTCCATTCTACTAGATGTTTTGGATCCAGAGAGATTAATACAATGTCCATATAATAAGCACCATCGAATCAGAGCCAGTCGGTTTCCCTATCACCTTGTGAAGTGTAGGAAGGTAAGCCAGACTGCCAAACAAGGTACTGAATGGGAGTAATTCTGTATGTGTAAATACGACATGCATGTTCTCATTCTTGTTGCATTTGCTGGTTGGAGTAAGTTCCTGACAAATAGCTTTGTTTAGCCTCTATTTCAAATAACTTTATTTGTTTAGTAATACCTTCAAGCACATGTTAATTCACCCAAGACCAGTGTGGCTCTGGTCAAAGGAGGTAAAGTTTCTTCATGGTTAGGTCAGGGAGGAAATTCTGGTCTCTTCCAGCAGCTCACATGGATGTCAGATACGTTTTTCCACTTTAAGCTGGAGAACTCAGACTGAGTTATGTGCACCCCTTCTGGCTAGTCAGAGTAGAAGCATTGTGATGTTGCAATTCAGGCTTTAAGTGCTGGAAATGCAGCTGCATAGTAGGGTTGGGTTTTTTTTATTTTGTTTTGCTAAGAACTATTGAATGTGCATCTGCCAGAAACTGCACATCCTGGGCTCAGTACATATAGTAGGGGTTTTTTTTTCCCTCTCTCCCATCTTTTATCCAGAATTTGAATACAAATCATTTAATAGGAAGCATTCCTTCCTCTCTTCTCTGTTGTCTTCATGGTTTGTTTGTTTTCTTTAAACTTGCCAAGTGGTAGCATCTGATTGAGCTTTGGGTTTTTGCTGAGACCTTTTGAAAACTGGTCCTCTTTGGCAATATGTTTTTAAAACAATATAGCAGTGCTGTGCTTTCTAGTTAAGATGCAGTTGTAAGGTGTATGTCCTGTTATCAGTACTTACAAACAATTAATTTTGGTGGAACTAGTGCCTTAAAAAAATATTAAGAAACAGATGAAAGTGGTGAGAAGAGCTAAGTTGCAAGTACCTCCATCTTCCCAGCATTCAAGAGGGCTGAAATTTTTCTTGTTAGCCCCTTGCAAATTTTGGCAAGAATGTGCATGTGAGCCAGGTGAACAACGTTGGCAAGTAAACTTTTAACCATGTTGGTTTTGTCCTTGTGTTGCATAACTGATGTCCAGACAGTTGTGGCAAGCTTGACTAGGTAGGCGGATGAGGTGTGAGACAGTGATCACCACTATCACTAGTCAGACTATCAGATGTAGTTGGTGTCTGTAAGTAATTAACAGAAGAAAGGCTCAGGGATTATTATCTGATCCATCTGAACATGGCACTGTGTGATTATTTGCAGTGGCAAGTGTCTGGGCAGAGATTGTCCTTCTTGCTTGTTAGTTTGTTGGCATAAAATCCAATTAAATGCTTCCACCTGCCTCAGTTTCCCATTGCTTTGTGCAAAATGCAGCCCTGCCTCACAAACAGGGACCCTGCCAGCAGAGCAAGTTGAATTCTGTTAGCTTGAACTGCATTACTGTTGAGAAGCTTCTGCTATGTGGCCAGAATAGCTTTCTCAAGCTAATTGAAGCAAATGATGGACACATGAGGACACAGCAACCCTGGCTGTATAGACCAGGTAATGACAACTTCCTTAGATGTGCCTGCAGCCTGTGCTGCGGTCATGTATCAGCAGTAGTGGAGGAGACAATGCCTTGAGCAGCGTCTGTACAAGACACTTCTGCCTCTGCCTCGGGTGCAAGTCGGACCCCTGACCAGCAGAGCTGCATCATTCAGAACTGGGACAGTGGCAAACGTGCTTTTCCTAATCAAGGGTGTATCATTTGCAGGGGGTGAACTAATTTACCGTAGTGACAGCTGAGCACTGCCAGTAGAACCTGTATCTGTGTGATAAAAAGATTTTTATTTGAATGGTAATCCTGTAGCAGCGAAGTCTGCAGGTGGGATGCTACTAGCTCCTTCAGTGTTTTGAAAGGTTTAAGGAATTTCTCTGCCTTTGTGCTTGCTTATTTAAAAAAATAACTGAATGGTTTAGATGTGCCTAACATCTCTCCCCTATTGTTTTCAAAATAGTTTCATCTGTGCTTTAATCTGTGCAACTATATTGCCAGTGTTAGAGCAAAGTGTAGGGAGTTTAGCTAAGGGTATGTTTCATTTCAGTCAGCTCAAGGGTGGCTCAGTTTTTCAGTGAATTGTGTTTTAGAGAACAGTCATGTTAGTTTCCCCTTGCATTTTTAGTATATGTCTTAACAATATATTGCCATTCCTTGTTTAGTCGTCGTCTTAAAACAACATCACAAATCCTTGGGTTTTTTTCTATGGATTAGCAAAAGACAAGTGAACTTGAGAGACAGGGCACATGATTTTGGTTTTCCCTTGTCTAGAGCTACCCTGAAGTTGCAAAGGAATTGGCCACGTGCCCCTTCAATGCTCGCCATCTAGTTCCTCGAGCTGACCTCAGCGATCACATAATGAAGTGCAATGACAAAGGGATCCTTGAGCAAGATGTAGGTAAGAGAACTACCCATGCTCCAAGATGTTTGTTCACCCTGGGGACGGAGGTCTCCTGTTTGTCAGGGTAGCTCATAGAATAACCGAAAAGTGGAAGCCAAATAATTGTCTATAGTTTTGTGTGGCACGGCAGCTTTGGGGAAATTTGAATCTTACTTGCTTTGATTTATTGGATAGGTTCAGGAGAATATTGTAGATACTCCCCATAGGCCTTGCACGTATTTTGTTACAAGGCTTGTTGAATAAAAAGGTTGTACCCTAGACTGTGCAAATTGACGTACCTCCAGCAAGAGCTGGGATGCTTTAGAGACCAGAAGGAAAGGCTCTGCTTTTTGTAGAGCTGATCTTCCGTTGTTGAGGCTTGACCACTGGTGCCGTGTGAAAAGTCGATTTCTTCCAAACAGGTGTCTAAGCTGTGGGAAACCCCTGCATCTGTTCTCCTCCAGGGCAACCTCAATAGTTCACTCCAACCAAGAGATGAGGCAGTTCCTCTAGGCTGCTCCGCTGCTGCTCTTGCTTCATCTGCCATACAATTAAGATTTCAGTCTCCTGCCCAGTGAGACAAGGTGGGAGGGGGGCTGTCCAAAACCCCCAAAATATTTATCAAGGCATCCTGTGCTATGCAGTGTCTTTTCTGTCCCCTGCAGTGGCTGTTTAACTATTGCTGCACTACGGAGCAGATAGATGGTTTTCTATCTTCTGCAGAGTTGCACTGAGGCTGCATTCATGTAAGCAGGTTTCTTCTTCACTTGAGCATTCCTGCTGCAAAGTTCTAGGAGGCAGAGTATTTTCCTGTTCATTGAAAAAGGCGAATTTGAAGTTGCTCAATTTCAAATCAGTACCTCGCTCCTGGGTGTACCTAACCTGTTTGCATTGTGCAGGGTTTTCTCCTAAGTCAAGAGCTGTTTTACAGGTTGATCCAAAGCCCTTCATGCCTCTGACGCAGGACTGACTGCTAGTGACTGAGTTTTTTCTCTTCCTGAAGTGAATCAGTCCTTTGGCTTCCAGAGAGAGCAGATGAATGCTGTGAGCACATGGCAGGCACCTCCATGTGAGGAAGACTGGGAAGCAGGTGAGGAACTTCCCCATCTGCCACACTGCTGCCGCCTTATCCCCGGTCCTGTCCTCCAACTCTGATTGGGACCACGTGAGTCCAGGGATGCTGTTCACTGAGGTCCCACTTGTAGGACACCCTGCTTATGCTCATTCCTGAAACCATGCATCTCTCCACCTAACAGGCTTTTCTTGGTATAGATAACTATTCGACATGCCTGCCATAATTGGCATGGAGATACATTTCCAAGCATCTGCTCCTTCCCATATAAGCTTTTGTACTTTATGTGCGATGATGACAATAGAAACACAGTTAACTTCTATGTTGCTCAGTTAAATGACAGTGAAGCAGACACATTCATCATTAGATCAACTTTTACTCAGTCTTGAACATGTAGAAATGTAACAGAGATACTCCTGATCTGCTGGTGGTTGCTGGAGTTTTAGTTCTGAGCCACAACATCTGTTTCCTTTTGCAGAGTCATTGGAGCAGTCAGATTCTCCTTTTGTTTGGGGCATGACCAATTCTGGCGTAAACAGGTAGCGAATGCGAGTCGGATTCCTTACAATAATGTTTTGTATAGAGGCAGCCTACTCCTACCGCAGCCTCCATGGCTGGACATGGGCTGGCTTTGCTGCTGTACAAACCCTGAGAGGAGGGATCCTGATTAACAGTGAACGTTCTCAGCATGCTGGTTCAGGGTTACTTGCTTTCTCATATGACTGACCCGTACAAGAGAAGGAAGCCCTTAGGAACACAGATGCTCTGTGCTCTTGTATGCACGTGGCAGGGTACTCTTCCTGCCCATAGCATATGTTCAGTTCCTGCTCGATGGCTGGTCAAGGCGCAGGGAGAAATGTGCTGAGCCATTATGCTGACTTTCAAAATATGGCCAGGTGCCTCCCTCTGGAGCCTTTTCAAACAGTTACTGAGCTTCTGTTGAGCTAGTGGTTAGCTAGCAGTGCCTTGTGACCTCCTGTCACCTTAGACTTGGCATATGTGCTGGTATTAGGGCCCTTTGTTAGCAGAAATCGCCTCCCCCTTGCCCTTTGCAAAACATAATCACAGTTTGGGTTTGGGGGAGTGAGGAGCTTAATGGCCAGCTGCAAACTGGATAGAGCTGCCTTGACTTGTTTCATTGATCTGACAGTAGATCACGATTGCAGGCTGTATGCAAGATGTGATGTTACCACTAGAGTTGCCGAAGCATGTTTTAAGGTTCATCTAAGCCCACACGCAGCAACAGTCCCACACCTGACAGCTCTGTAGTTCTGTATGAGCTCAACCGTGATACACCTCTCCTTCCAAAACAACAGTGACATCTGGCTTCACTTGTTATGCTTTTTGGAAAACTTTCTAGTGTTTAGAGCATTTATAGCTCTTCTAAGCATCACCACCTACAAGTGGCAAAGTACCATCCCCTTATGTCCCTGCTCTCTTCCATGCTATAGCAAAATGCAAAAATTTGAGCAAGTACATTTGTGAGGAGAAGTAACTGAAGTCTTTCAGTTCCAGCACCACCTTTGAACAAAAGAATTGCTTGCCTTCGAGAGTACGTGCCCCTGAGTCCTTCCCATACGCCGTATCATGGAAAGACTGTAAGTACTACACACGTGGTTTTGGCACTGTGACTTCTGTAGCTGGTGACAGCTGCTGAAATCTCTGGCTGCAGCAGTGCTTTATGGCCACCGCTGCATGGACAGGAGAGGTAGTATATAACACCTGCCCCTTGAGAGCACCTTCTGAGGGAATCTGATGTTTGGATCATCCTCTGTATACTTTCTTTGAAGCATCCTCTGTATTCTTTATTTCATATTCTTAACAGGGCCTTCTTTACAGTGGTCTAACTTAAGCAGTCCCACTCACCAGCCACTTGGGCTCTGTCTGTCTAAACAAGTCCTGCCACACCATTTGCACTAACCCCTTTCACGTGCACCCTCCCTCCTTAAACCAAATTATTTCCTTGCTTTGTGCAACTCTGCTCACTGTCAGATGCAGCTAAGTCAGAGCAGGGGTAAAACTAGGGCTGCTTAAACCAGCACTACTGGGGGAAAAAAACTATCAAACTACATCTGGCGGTGGGAGGGAGCTTCCCCTGTTGAAGTGTCTGATGCTGAAATCAGACTGTTATTTGCCGTTAGCTGCAAAGCAGAAGCTTAAAGGTGCTTTGAGGAATGACTGTCTTGTTTCTCACTTGGAGCAGCTAAACCCAGTACTCTCTGCCTTTGCAGGCATGCCTTCCGCACAATCCAGGGACTGTGCAGTTGCCATAGGGTCAGGTTGAATCTGCCAAACTAAATTAAAATGTCATTTGTAGACGAGCATTGTTGCCAAGGTGACACGTACTACTTCAGCAAAGGACACTCTCACTTGGGGGAGTGGAGGAAACTCTTGCATTTTTCTCCATCTTGTGCTAAAAATGTGTCTTGCCCTTTTCAGAGTTTGGAGTATTAGTGTCTCTTCCCCGTGGAAGTTTGTTCCCTTTCTAGGACCCTAGAGATCTTGTGGATGGTAGATATTCCCTGGACATGATGGCAGGACTCTGTAGACTTGGCTGTTGTTGCATGACATGTTTTTGCAACACTTTAGTTTTTATAACTATCCTTGGTTGTCATATCTTTTTCCCAAGCATTTGTTTCAAAAGTGTTACAGTTTGAAGAACCCACCCTCATCCAATGACCCCTCCCCACCCGGGAAGGGGAATTGGGGTGAAAAAACAAGGAAACCCGAGGGCTGAAATATAAACAGATTTAATAGAATAAGACTAGATCATTAACATCCATAACACTAAAGGACCAATATTGATACCGATACTAATATAAAATACACAAGGATTATACTCAGTCCATTCTATCCGTAGGAAGCTGTGCATTCCCAGCAGGGGATTGCAAATGTTGGACACTGGGAGTGCTACAGCTTCGGGAGGAAGGGAAAGGCTCAGGGCTCCAGCACAAGGGCAAGAACTTCTCAGGATCACCGCCATCAAGGGAGAGAGAGAGAACTCCTCAGCAAACTTTCTAATTTCTATTGAATGTGCTGTTCATGGTATGAAACAATCCTGTTGGCCAGCTTGGGTCAAGTGCTCAGGCCTCACTCCTCCTCATCCCCACACCTGGCCAGCTTGAAGACACTGAGACCTTGAAACCCACACACCATAGCTGGCTGTAAAGTAAATATTTTCACCAATTCAGACACTAGAGTATTCTAAAGGTGCAGTTTTCCTAAGCATCAGAAGAGACCTTACTGAAAAGTAAAATTACTGAAAGAGAAATTAATCCTGTATCGCTCAAACCAGGACAATGTTAACCTCATCTTCATTTGCTGATCTTTGTTACTGTTATTGAGTAAATGGGCTGATAAATTTACACAGCACCAACTCAGAAATCTTCCCTCCTTAGACAGCAGTGAATAATTAACAGGAAAAACGCAGGTATTGTCAAGCCTCTGTTGGTTCACTTGTCAAATGGCAGTGCTGATGATCTGTGAAGTTCTATTTGCCTCAGTGATTTGGAAACAGCAGAACTCTTTGGAAGCAGTGATCAGTTTTAAGTGGCAGAGGTGGGGAAGGGGGATGATTTTAAGTAAAGGAGGTAGGGTCTGATTAGGTTCCGAATCAGAGAAGTGATAGTGGGAAACAGAACAGCATGGGGGGGTTGCATATACCACTAAACTCTTGTCACTTGCAAACACTTGTTTTAAGGCATCAAGCTAAAAGAGGCCCCTTCAGAGTTGTCTATGTATGGTGTTTTCTGCTAACTGTAAACAAAGGGATGCAGTTATGCTTTGGGGGGGTGGAACGCCCTATAAAAATGGCAGATAGGCGTGCATTCAGGCCTTGGTGTAGCAGGAGCTATTGTAGTCCCTTTTCAGTGGAAGTCAGGAATGACACAACAGAGTAATTTCTGGGAATTTCTGCTCTGCACTATAAGCATGTGTCTTGCATCTGCACAGCAACATTACATAGTACTGTTTTCAGGGTTATATGGTGTCTACAGTGATTTCTGTGGAACTTTTACTGGACATTTGTGAGAATGTTTGATTGTTTGCTGGGGAGGTGCAGAAAATTTTCTCTGCAGTAAGCTGTGGTCATAACATATGTAGCTAGTGAACTCGTATTTGAGGGCCTGTTACAGCCTGGAGAGCATAAAGTAAGTTCTGAGAGTTTCTCCAGCTATAAAGAGGCTGAGACTGCCTACTGCATAATGTTTAATTAAAATCATCTGGATCAGCCAAACCTAGAAGTACTTCTATGTGCATGCACTTTTTTATCTTGTCAGCATCTGAGTTTGTCCCCGTAGGGCATGTCAAGTGGATAGTTTTGGTTCTCAAGTACCTTGTCATTTACAGATTTCTGCCTTTTTCCTAGGAAGCATCCTGATCACGCCTTTGCAGCTTCAAGCTTTAAGCCTTAACTTTGTCACATGGGTGCGTGGTGCTTCAAGTCATACAATAATGGAGAATCCTCTGTGAATTCCTTACAATATGCATAATACCAAAGAGGTGAAGTTTAAAGAGTACATTTAAGTACTTGTCTAGTTTCTATTGGGCTTTTGTAGCTTTCTAACACTTAAAACACGCTCTAAAGTAACTGTTCTTTGTTGGGGGAGAGGGGAAACGGGGTGTGGGGATGCAGGAATGGTTTAAATCACAAAAAGTACACCTTTAGGACTGTGTAAACGTTTGGATTAAGCGGTATATTTCTAAAAAAGGGTGCAAAGTACAAAATGGGTTATAAATATAGAAACACAAAGAGTTAGGAAACTACACATAGTATTGGTCTGGGAAGAAATTAGTGCCTTTTGAAAAGAGTGTTCCTCAAAATACTGAATTTTTGCCATGTAAAATAATGCGGTTGACTAGAATGTGCAAAATTAGGATTATTTTCAAGTTTGGTTCTGTCAAGGTTCTTGTTGGCAATTTAGAATAAAAAGGTTATGAATACTCTTAGACCCATTTTGTATTTCTAAAAGACATCTGCAGTGATTTGTTATACTCTTGTTCTGTTGAATAAGTACATGTTTACACAGCAAGCCCTCCACGCAACCTTAATTTGATTTTTTTTTGGTCACTTCTAATGAAAGTGGTGACAAATGTCAGCTATTTGGTTGTTTCTGGTTTGACTGCGGTAGCTTATTTGCAGGATTTGTGGACCAGAACATTATAATCTTACAGATAGATGCCATAATCAGGCCCCATTATCCTAAGCTTATTTAAATGCCGGTTGGTGAAAGACTGGCAGCACTTAGTGCAGTAACCACCTGCTCTTTGTTAGATCTCACCGCTTGTCTGCACTGCAGAGGAGGTGAACTTTGGGTGCACCTACTCCCAGAAGGCACGTTATCCCAGGCCCCAGGCCTTTGTCAGGGGGAGTCCCGGCAGAGCACTGTTATCCAATAGCCGTGCCTTCCTGGAAAGGGTCAGACGGGCTTGGAAAGTCATGGTTGGGAATGCAAAACATCCCCTGGCCACAGTAATTGGGGGTTAGGGACCACAAGAAGTGGGTTTGTCTTGTAGGGTAGGTGCAGCCAACACATGACAGAACTCCAAGATCTGAAATCCCATATCCTTTTGGGCAGCTTCCTTAAGCATGTCCTGTGCATGCCACTGCCTCTGAAGAGTCAGAAACCTGTAATTTTACTGTTCCCTGCAGTGATTTGGGAATGCAAGATGAACAGGATGTAAAACACAAAGATGATCCTTCTCCAGCATTATGACTATTTAAAATCCCAGTATTGTCTGTCATTGGGCTGTTGGGATGAAGCACCCTCTGATTGTTTTGTATTCACCACAAGTCAAGGAATGTTTTGAAAAGTATGCCAAATAGCACCTATTCCAAGGTGGCAGAGTGAGGACTCTGATGTGACTATCACTGCAGTCACAGCCACATATTCCTGTGTTAAATCCTCTGTCTCTCTTGTGATGGACAGGCTGTGCAGTGCTGGAGCCTTCACCCCTTCCCTAGAGGCTGGATGTGTCCCTTGCCAGGAGAAGCTGATGGGATGTGGGGAAATACCGGCCCCTTTTGGCCTGCCAGGGAGGGTTTCTGAGCACATGCCTGGGTGACTCTCCCCCAGCCTGAGCTTCTTGGTAGCTCAACAGTGCCTGTGCTGACTCTGTGAGCACTCCTATGGGTGCACCTTGCCTGCTGGGCCATTTCTGCCTTGTCTGAGCTGCACAGCTCTGTGGCAATAGGACCAGTCTGACCAGAAATGCCTATGGAATTTGAGCTAGAAATGGTTGTGTCTGCAGTTTGTCACTGGTGACTCAGGAGGGAGGAGAGGAGGCAGCATTTACCTTTAGGCACAGATTCCTCTGTGTTGGGGAGCCTGGGCACACTGGAGTTCCTTGTTTCTCCCAGTGCCCTGGGTGGTGTCTGATGGGTCTCCTCACCCTAATTTGCTTCCAGCCACAGGTGCAGCAGTTCCACTCAGCGGTGAGGTGCACCCATGCTGTTGGTCCAGCTCCCAGACCCACGGACACCTAGAGCTCTGCTTTGTCCCTGTGGCTCACTGTACAGTTCTGCACAGACTTTCTCTCACTGAAGGGCTGAGCCTGCACTGCAGGACACCCCCATGCTATTGCTGTGCTCCTCTGGGGCCTGAGCACAGCGAGGTGCACAGGTTTACGTGGGCCAGTGGGGAGCCAGATCACTTCCCCCTTGTGGGCTCTGTGCTCTCCATGGGCTGTGATCTGGTCAGCACTGTCGGCTCCCTACAGTTCCCCCTGGGGAGGCTCTTGTGTGCTGGATCCTTGCTGAGTCAGACCCTCCTCCACACCTTGGCAGGCTGGTCTAGGGTGCTCAGCTGCTCTCTGCTTGGCCATCAGCTACAGCTGGAGCAGGGACACCATAAGCAGGGCCTTCTGTCACTTCCCTGCTGTTCTCATCTGCAGGATGCAGCACATAGTTTCCCTCAGCAGCACTGTAGTCCACTGGCACAGGAAAGACATGTTCTTTCTCCAGCCTTCCCTCTCCCCCCACCAGTTCCAGAGCACTGAGGAAGAGAATAAGGCCCTTTCCTCCCCACTCGCATGGCCAAAGCTAAGCCTGCACACAGAGCTGTTTATTTTTCACTTAGCTATGTTGGAGGAAGAAGGGGGAGCTCTACCTTCAGCTGCACATCTTGTCAGGGTCTGGATGGATGGCTTACAGACTGCCCTTCTGACACTCAGTGGTTTGCACTGCTGAGGGCTCTGGGCCCTTTGTTGCTGACTCCAGGAGGCCACGCAATCCTCTGGCCGTAGCCACTGGCACCCCTTCCTCCTTCTGTTCCCCTCCACTTTCCCCATGATCTAGACATGAACGCAGGGTGCCTGTAATGCCACACAGATACACTCGCAGCTGCAGCGTGTCCGTATGCATGGTTCACATCCAGTGGCATAGCCCTGGAGGATACAACTCTCAAGTCTCTCCCTCCCTCCTGCAGCAGTTCAGACTGTTGTCTTTCCTTGGTGCTGTCTTCAGCTAATGGGGATTTGGAGTGGTTGCATTTATTCCCAACAGATATCCAGGAGACTAGCACTGTCCAGTGTCCCCCTGTCAAAGGGGGCAGGGATCCTTGTTACTGTGAATAAGCAGCTTTGAATCTGGTTAGTTAAATCCTGCTTAGTCGCTCTTATAACCTAATTATCACACATAAATACAGTGTCCTGAACTATATTGGCTCCTACCCAGTGCAAAAGGGAAGAGGGTGAGAGAAAGAGGGAATAAGCAAGACTTTCTATCGTGGGGGTGGGAGAGAGAGAGATCTACTTGGTGGGGCAAGGAAACACCAACTGCAAAAATACCCTTTTACACTTCTGGAAGGTGAATGAGCTCCTGGTATTGTTTTGCCTTTGGAGTCCAGTGTCCAGCTCCTTCCTCTGTGCTGTGGTCAGGAAGGCTGGAGGTGGTGGGGACCAGGCTATCCAAGGACTCTCTCTAGAGACTACAGCCTTTGTGTTCTAGGTATACCCCTCACTTTGCAGCAGCAGTTCAGCCTGAGTTACGCTGATTAGTTGTGTGTGGTGTTTCCTTTAACTCACCAGGGAACTGCCTCCTGCTTCTGAACTTCAGGTTCCAGCAGGTGAGGCTGCCTGGGGTTACTGAAGGCGGCACAAAGTCTCCTTTTTCTGGCAGATCAGGCTCTGGCCCCAGATCTCAGCTTTACAACCAAACCACATTTAAGAAGTCACTTCCCCTTTCCTGGCTTTTAGTCCAGGTTATAACTCGTAAAACCAAAAGCATGGTTTCAGCTTGGAGATCATTTACAAGTGCTCGCTCAGCAACAGGCTGGAAATCAAAGCAGTGGCTGCCTGTGCTGCACACACAGCTGCGGAGCTGAGCCTGTTTCTTTTGAAGTGTTAGCCAAAGTGTGTAGACAAGGTGTCTGCTCACGCAGCTCTGACATGCACATTCCACAGCAGGTAGATTGAAACAGCCCATTCGCCTCCTTATCCAGTGTCCCGGAAGGACCTTCCAGCACAGAGCTCCCAGCCCTGCTGATGTCTGGGTGCATCACGGCAGCTGTTCCTATTCCCCAGAGTGCACAGGTCAGCTTGGGAAGGACCGTGGCCACATCCCGTCCTTGCTGCTGTGAGCCACTGGGATCGCAGGCATCACCTGCTCTGAGCTAGCCCCTGCCACTTGGACTCCAGAGGTAGACAGGCACTTCCACACGCATGCCAGAGCCCTGTCACCAAACCAGACGGGAACCCAGGCTCTGCAAAGTCCCTGAGGATTTCCACAGGCCTGTTCCCACCTGCCACGGGCCAGCCTGGCCGTGCCCTCCTCCCTGCCCATAAGGAGGGCATGCACCAAGCCAGCATCTGAGTTACTCTGGAGATCCCCTGATGGCCAAGGGCAGCAGCGCTCCTTTACTGTGTCCAGCACAACTGATGTCTCTAACAATATATCTGTCCTCTATTTTGCAAGTCTGATGTCATCTGAAGCCCAGCCGGGTTGTCATTTCTACAGCCCATTTCCAGAATGTTGTTGTCACTTCTGTTCGTCTCTGGTCCCAGCCACTGTTTTATTCATAGAATCATAGAATCGTCTAGGTTGGAAATGACCTTTAAGATCATCAAGTCCAACCATCAACCCAACACTGCCAAACCCACCACTAACCCATGTCCCTCAGCACCACAACTGCCCGTCTGTTAAATACCTCCAGGGGTGGTGATTCCACCACTTCCCTGGGCAGCCTGTTCCAATGTTTCACAACTCTTTCGGTGAAGAATTTTTTCTTAATATTCAATCTAAACCTCTCCTGGTGCAACTTGAGGCCGTTTCCTCCTGTCCTATCACCTGTTACTTGGGAGAAGGGACCGACCCCCACCTGGCTACAACCTCCTCTCAGGTAGTTGTAGGGAGCGAGAAGGTCTCCCCTCAGCCTCCTTTTCTCCAGGCTGAACAACCCCAGTTCCCTCAGCTGCTCCTCAGAAGACTTGTGCTCCAGACCCCTCACCAGCTTCCTTGTTCTTCTCTGCACACGCTCCAGCACCTCAATGTCTTTCTTGTTGTGAGGGGCCCAAAACTGAACACAGTATTCGAGGTGGGGCCTCACCACTGCTGAGTACAGGGGGACGATCACTGCCCTAGTCCTGCTGGCCATACTATTCCTGATACAAGCCAGGATGCCGTTGGCCTTCTTGGCCACCTGGTCACATTGCTGGCTCATCTTCAGCCAGCTGTCAACCAACACTGCCAGGTCCTTTTCTGCCAGGCAGCTTTCCAGCCACTCTTCCCCAAGCCTGTGGTGTTGCATGGGGTTGGTGTGACCCAAGGGCAGGACCCAGCACTTGGCCTTGTTGAACTTCATACCATTGACCTTGGCCCTTCGCTCCAGCCTGTCCAGATCCCTCCTCCCTCTTTTTGCTGTTAGCTTTTCACCTCCCTAAATGAAGGCACAGAGATACCCAAGAGTGGTAGAACAAGGGCCAAATGATTGCTTGGGGAGGAAGAGGGCAGATCGCTGCCAAAAATCAACCAGAACTGCAGCAGCTCGTGCTGAGTTGGGCTGAGGTTGTCTGCAAGGTGGGGGGTCTGCAAGCCTTGGGCAAGACAAGAGAGTGAGGCAGGAGCACCCTCTGCAGACCAACTATTGAAATTGTTGTATTTACATGGTGTTACTGTGAAAACATGATACCATCACCTCTGGATTGTGTTACAGCGCACAAAGTGCAATTTTTCTTCTACGGTTGAGGCATCCAATAGTGATACTATAGTCACAGATAGTGTTACCATTGGTTTTGCTTTACTCTAAAGGAGGTGGTGTTTCTTAATACCCGTTGTACTCATGCATCATAGGGTTAACATTTGGAAACAGTATACATAATATAGGCATACATATTAAGCTTTGGTTACTAGACAAGTATAAATATCTCCTAGTACGTATCTGTACTATCTTCCTTCTAACTTAATTCTGTCCCACCCAATCATAATGTCTTATGAGTCATTATCTCCTCCTCCAATCTGCATATACGTTTGCCACAGTTCACTCTGCTTTTACTGCTAAACTACTGACTGCACTTAGTCTCTTTGTTTCAAAACTTTTACCTCTCTGTTTTATACAGATTTCTTCGTCCTAGATTTCTTCGACACATACAGTCGGACCTTAAAGTACGCAGCTGAATCAACAATACTGTTTCCAGGCTTGAGCTGCTGCTTAGCGTATTGAAGTCCTTCAGGGGACCACCCTAGAAGATAAACTGTGAAGCCCCATCTCAGCAGATTGCCAAAGGCTGATCTGATCTATGTATTTAGTTCATACCTACATCACGGGATGAATTTTTAACTTTTTTGCATTCTTTGCTGGATATTTTCTGATTTAGCAAGTGGTTTGTAGCTGTGGGGAACTTGAATTACTGCAAACAAAACATAATTGCAAGAGAAAGATAATCTAACCCCTAACCTGATTCCCTAACCGATTTGATCTCACATTTTAAATCCACGACCTCTTTATCAACAGCCACATTTTGCCTTCCAAGTTTTTCCTTTGCTATCCTTCATTTGAACAGAGAAGGAAGGTTAAGCAGGACACCAAGACTCCATCCCCCACCACCTGCATCATTAGAAGGTGCAGGGCAGGAGAGAGGAAGGTCTGGCCCCTCTCCAGTGCCAAAGAGGCAGTGGGCAGAGCAGGCTGAGGTCCTGGGTGTCTTCCCTACAGCAGAGCTCTGCTGCCCCCACCTCAGCTGCCCCCACACTCCATTACTACCACCCTTCTGAGCCATCACCACTTCCAGGGCCATACAAGCCCTTCACCACCAGTCTCACCAGTGACAGCCATCACTGGGAGTGCCTGGTCTGGAGCCAGTGCACACATCTTCCAACTCCACAGTGCAGTGGGATCCACTTCCTACTGAAAGATACAGACTGGGCTACTTCACAGCAGCGCTGCCACCCTCTCCCTGCTGGTGCCCTCTCCTCTGCAGAACCCTCCTCCTCACTCCATCCATTCTCAGTGAACTGGGAAGAAAATCCACCCCGTGGTTCCCCTTGCACACTTTCTACCTCCATATGCAGGACTTTCCTGGTTTATGCCTCCCTGTGTGTTTCCATCTGGCTCCACACTCCCCCACTTCATAGAAGCCTCAAGAGCCAGTCTGCTCCCGTTCTGGCACTGCTTCCCCCTCCAGTGGGGCATCAGATCATCTTGAGTGCCGTAACGTTGCACATACAGGACAAGCACGTGATCAGGCCCAATCAGCATGGGTTCATGAAAGGCAGGTCCTACTTGACAAAGCCAATCTCCTTCTATGACAAGGTGACCCGCTTGGTGGTGGAGGGAAAGGCTGTAGATGTTGTCTACCTGGACTTTAGTAAAGCCTTCAACGCTGTTTCCCACAGCATTCTCCTGGAGAAACTGTCTGCTCATGGCTTGGGTGGGTGTACTCTTCGCTGGATCAAAAACTGTCTGGAAGGCCGGGCCCAAAGACCGGTGGGGAATGGAGTTCAATCCAGTTGCTGGCTGGTCACAAGTGGTGTTCCCCCCCCAGGGCTCGGTAATGGGCGCAGTTCTATTTAATATCTTTATCAATGACCTGGACGAAGGGATTGAGTGCACCCTCAGTAAGTTTGCAGATGACATTAAGTTAGGTGGGAGCATTGATCTCCTTGAGGGTATGATGGCCCTACAGAAGGATCTGGACAGGCTGGATTGATGGGCCAAGGTCAATGGTATGAAGTTCAACAAGGCCAAGTGCTGGGTCCTGCACTTGGGTCACACCAACCCCATGCAACACCACAGGCTTGGGGAAGAGTGGCTGGAAAGCTGCC
>VYXH01000968.1:325345-357836 GCA_013397275.1 Burhinus bistriatus | reverse complement strand
ACATGGGTTAGTGGTGGGTTTGGCAGTGTTGGGTTGATGGTTGGACTCGATGATCTTAAAGGTCCTTTCCAACATAGATGATTCTATGATTCTGTCTGCCACAACCCACCTTCCTGGGTGGGCAGTGGGAGAGGCTGCAGGAGGACTGTCACCCAGCTGCCTCCTGTAGCATCCCCTTCCCTTTGGCTGGTGGCTTTGGTTCCTTTTGCTACCAGTTCATTAATAGAAGCCCTTCTTATCCCTCACCAGTTTCAATGCCAGCTGAGCTTTGGCTTTGACCATTGAGTAGTATCTGTCCATTCCAATGTCAATGGGTCTCCTAGGGTGCATTAAAAAGAGCGTGGCCAGCAGGTCCAGGAAGGCCATCCTCCCCCTCTACTCTGCCCTGGTGAGGCCACATCTGCAGTACTGCGTCCAGTTCTGGGCTCCCTAGTTCAGGAAAGACAGGGAACTGCTGGAGAGAGTCCAGGGGAGGCTACAAAGCTGCTCGGGGGGCTGGAGCATCTCTCTGATGAGGAAAGGCTGAGAGACCTGGGGCTCTTCAGCCTGGAGAAGAGAAGGCTGAGAGGGGATCTCATCAATGCTCAGCAATATCTACAGGCGGGTGGCAAGAGGATGGGGCCAGACTCTTCTCAGTGGTGCCCAGCAACAGGACAAAGGGCAACGGGCACAAACTGGAACATGGGAAATTCCATCTGAACATGAGGAAAACCTTCTTTACTTTGAGGGTGATACAGAGCACAGAACAGGCTGCCCAGAGAGGCTGTGGAGTGTCCTCCTCTGGAGACATTCCAAATGCACCTGGATGCGTTCCTGTCCAACCTGCTCTAGGTCACCCTGCTTTGGCCGTGCAGTTGAACTAGATGATCTCCAGAGGTCCCTGCCAACCCCTGCCATTCTGTGATTTCTCCTGGTAGCCCACCCCTGCTTCCACTTTCTGTGAACTTCCTTTTTCATCTGAGCTCAGGCAGGGGTTCTCCGTTTAGCCAAGCCAGCCTTCTGCCTCATCTGCATCAATATTTAGAATATTAGAATTTGTCCAGCTTGCTTAAGTGTTAAGGCACCTTACCTGTTAGTCACAGTAAAAAATTTCATTTTGGTTGAAAAAAATCTTTATTCACATAACACATCACATGAATCACATCATGTCCCACCTTTGCCCCTTTATGTATAAAATACTGGTAAAAAGTTTTTTTTCCAGGGGCAAGTTAGTTTCCACAGTGTCCTCCCATAACAGAGCAGTTCATCCAACAGCTGGAACACCTGCTGTGCCCTAGAAGTTCAGAAGCAGAACAGCTCTGTTGAAGGAAATGTAGTCTTTAGTAAGAAAAGGAACTTTACAGAGAGCTGTAGCAGCAATGTGTAAAGCCACCAGGGTTTCAGCTCTGTCTCATTCCATGTTAGCAGGGATCCTCACCCTACCTGTGCTCTTACTGTGGCACACTGGAATGACAAAGGCTTTGAGGGTTTCACACTAACTGTCCAAGATAGCACAGATGCTCTTGTAAATAATTTTGGACTTAACATGTAGCACAAATTTGTTTGAAGTTGCACATCATCAAATCCAGTTACCTAAGTGGTTCCTTCAAGCCCTACATCTCACCTTTAGACACAGTGAATAGCAAGGACACTTTGCTTACAAAAAGGAAATCAGCCTACACAAAGAACAAGGAGACTCTAAAAGGGCAAAATAAATGAACAGAGAAACACACATTAAAATGCCCAGCTCGTCTCAAAAACAGAAAAAAAAAAAATCCAGTTCCAATTATTTTATGCCTCCTACCACAAGCCAAAAAAGGAAAACAAATTGGCTAGAGTCCCATCTTGGTATGAGACAAATCCTGCTTCACCAGGTCACACCTGTATCAACTTTAGACACCATCAAATGCCATCCTTGAAGTACTAAAACATAAAGCTGTAAAACCAAGGTGGAATTGGGCCAGTTTATCAGAACAGAAAAGGAATTGCCAGGGATCCCTTACAAGGTGCCCAACTGATCTCACAAAAGATGATCCCACAAGTATGCTAAACCTACCAGATTTCATATTTAAAATAAATTTAAGGTACATTTATATTTAAGATTTAGATTAAAGATACACTAAGACAGATGATCTCTCACTGCAGACTTTCTCTTTTCCTTTTAATTCCCTAACCCCTCAGGCTCAAATAAAAACCCATTCTGTACTTGGTCTGCTGATGGGTTTCCTTGGGAAAGCCTAGCAGACTGAGCAACACAAAGAGCACAAACCACTTAAGAAGCATCAAACACATTCAGAAGCACAAAACAAGACAGCTAGAAGGTGTGCAGCACAGGGGATATTCAGCAAGCACTGAGGCTTCCCTGTTTTCTTCTGCTGAACCATCTGACAGGGTTGTGCGAGTGCTGATGGCACATTGGCCTCCACTCCTGTGTCTGTGGTGCAGGCGGCTAGCGCTGCCTGCTGGCCTTTCCCTTGCCCTGGCTTCCAAGTACAAAGCCGACTGGCCTGTGACAGCTGATCAAATTGCGTACTCTCATCCAGGCTTTAAAGCTATGCCACAGCACACAGGTCAGTCAATACTTTAGTTATGCGACTGTAAATAAGCACAGCTAAAGCCTGTTTCACTTGCCCATATTAACCGAAATCCATTTTTTGCAGTTATTAATATCATTTCTCCAAGTTTGCGACAGGCTACGTGATAATAAAAGCAAAGCTGATTGCAGCAAAGATAGGATGCAGAACGTGTAATCTGTTACTAATTAAAAGACCCACAACCATTCTAGACAGAAAAAAAATTAAGGAATTTCCAGCATTAGGCCACATCATCTGAATATGACACTTCTGGGCCACTTTCAGACATCTGGAAATGCTCCAGACTTGCACACAGATCGGGATGGGAATGTATCTGAAGGCTGATTGAAATGGATGATGTCCAAAATCTCAGGATGGCCATTCTAACAGAGCCCCCGCAGTCTGCGGGGAAAGGAGTACCATATTTAAACAATGAGGCATTTCATAAATGTGCATGTTTAAATGTGGATAGATATCTACAACCAAGGAGATACGTCTAAGTTGGCTATCATCTCTAAGAGATGTCTTTCACAGTAATTTTGCAGGTACAAAGGATAATGCAAAGAACACCCTTCCCAAGGATGGGGGATGTTTGTCATCCCAAGGCACGTAACTTCAGGAAACTCTTCTGATGACAACTGATTTTACGTGAAAGGTCTGTTGCCCTGATCCCACTGTTATACTGAACATAAAGAACAGCAGAGACAGGCCATTCCACTTCTATGAACATAAAACCCACAAATCCGAATTTAAGGACAGCGAGGACTTGCCCGCTTCATCAATTCAAAAAGTACCAGCTACAGAGCACAAAACCCCAACCAGCCACCTCAGAAAATGAATACAACTCACCAAAACATGATGTGCAGTAGCACTAAAAATGTCAGCCTTAAAGAGTTTTTGGAGGCTGGATTTGGTACTAGGCACAGTGAGATGACGCAGGCCTGATGTGCCTCTGACTGAAAGCAGGCAGGAGTACAGCATTCAGCTTCCACTGGGAAGCAGCAGGGCATAAAAAGGTACCAAAACATACCTCAGATAAGATGAGAAGTATTTCAGCCTGAAACAGGAATATTTGTGCTGGTTAATACTGTATGCATAAACAAAAAAGTTAGCTGAGGTTATGTGCTTTAAGACCCTTCCCCACAAATCCTTCTCCGTCCAGGCAGAACGGTGAGTCTGCAGATGGGAACCCTTCAATTCCCACCTCTTTCTGCACACTTACTTGGCAGGAGTGTGCCCACAAGCAATGCAAAATTCTACTTGGGGGCATTCTTTTATTGCAAAATACAGTGATCAGGGTCACTTCTAGCTAGCAGAGGAAAGGCTCACTACATTTTGTGTTCTGCCTTTGCATCCTGTCATCCCTACCTACCTAAAAGGACACTCCTACCTTGCAATATAGCTGGGCAAAACTTTCACTTCTGCTTCCTATTTAGCCAGATTCTTAAACTTGCAGACAATAAGGTGAGAGCAGTAAAGGCTAGGGATATTTTTATAGGGCCATTCTCAACTACAGCGTCCCCAGAAAAATTTGTTTCCCTACGTGCGTTCCACATGGCATGTATCTGAGTGTGATTTGTAAACTCTGAAGTTCACAGGAGGGGCTCATCCAAAGTGGCACTCAGAGGAAAAAGTACAGTTTGGAGGACAGTCCATCTTGCTCCAATAGACAACCTCCTCTGGCAAGAGTTCAGTAGCTCATGTCAGGTACTGCACAACGAGAAACATAATTACACAAGTCAAAATCATTCCCCCAATCATGAAGTATTTATCTTGAAAGGCTCGCTTCTCAATCAGCCGCATTACTGTATTGGATAAGCCCAACATGTTGGCAACATCCAGGATCTTCTTATGAGTACCCTAAGAAGAAAAACACAGCAAAGAAACAGTTAACCTCATGGTCCAACACTTCTTATTCCACAGTCCAAGAATATTTCATCACGGATGGCAAGTGATGAATTCTGATTGACGGAACTTGCTATCAGCCAATGGTTCCTCAATTTAAGAGGAGATGGCCACAGGACCCTGAAAATAGCTGGATGATAAGACTCATTAATTCACAGACAGGAATAGGAATGTGGTTAAAGATACAAAACAATCTGTCCAGACAGAGACATCGTAAAGAGTGGCTCAGAGAAAATGCACTCCCTACAAAGGCATGAAGAGTTTTTCTGGTCCTTTTGCAGACACACAGTCTAATAAGAGCTTGAAGCTTCTTGATCAGACAACCTTTCTTGCAGAACTTCCCTCATGCTGAAGTACAGTTCATACCAACAAGAGATTGAAAAGGAGGTCCAGAAACTTGTAAGGCTAATGGTATAGTGCAATGAACAGGCATATAAAAATGTCGTTAATGCAATTTCAAGGAACCCTTCCGGAGAAAAGCACTGAACAAAGACTGCTAGCAGGTGTACTGCAGGCAGGCCCACACCTCAGTTTTGTTTCACTGCTAAAGCAGTTGGTATTATTAAGAATGTGGATCCCACCAGTGATCACATCAGCAGTAAGCATGTGACAGATGAACCCAGTGAGCTGCAGAACTGGAGGTACCAGGAAATGAGCTGAGGGAGTCACTACTGTAGTGCAGCAGGAATACTCCTACTTTATTTCAGGGCAACGGTCAAAGGAAGCTGTATGAAATTTGTATTTCAGTACCTAAAGGGGCCTACAGAATAGGTGGAGGGACTCTTTATCAGGGAGTGTGGGAATAGGAAAAGGGGTAACGGTTTTAAACTGAAAGAGCAGAGATTTAGATTAGATATTAGTAAGAAATCCTTTACTGTGAGGGTAGTGATGCACTGGCCCAGGTTGTCCAGAGAAGCTGTGGATGCACCGTTCCTGGAGGTGTTCAAGGCCAGGCTGGACGGGGCTTTGAGCAACCTGGTCTAGTGTAGTGGAAGGTGTCCCTGCCCATGGCAGGAGGGTTGGAACGAGATGATCTTTAAGGTTCCTTCCAACCTAACCCATTCTATGATTCTATGAAATACAGGCACATAGATGGGCTCTGGGCACAGTTCAGAGCTGGATTATCCCCTCTGGGAAGAAGGGAGAGAACTCACGGCTGCAGAGTCACGATGGTACAGCTAGGTGAGATACGCTAGACAAACGTGTAACATACCCCATGGGCCAGCAGAAGTGCTGCACTGTGCACCACAGCTCAGCTCACAGCATGCAGTCAGAAAGACACTGGCCAGGACCAGCCCATCACACCTACGCATGCGCAAAAATGGGTACAAAATAGCCTTGTCACATCATGGCGATAATGGGTCCAAGTCCTTAACAGAACACCTTGCTTCAGAAAGCTTTAAGACTTCAGTTATTTCTTCTCTGAGCAAGGTCAATAGCACAGACTTCCGTCACAATGCTCTACTACCATGCTTTAACTTTAAATAAAGACTCTAGCTTCTGTTATCACAGTCCACCGTATCTTTGGTCTCAGAAGAATAAAAAGGTGAAATTTGGGAATTGTTTTGAATATGAACCTGACTTAAGATCAGAAAAGCGCTCTGAGGACAGAATTTATATCAACTATCTATCAACACAGTTTCTCAGTCCATAAAATATACAGATTTGCAATACCAAATTAGATACCAGTTTCTTCAGTAGAAGGCAGTGTAGGTATTCAGGCCCTTTGCTGAAATCATGTTGTATCTCAGCTGGTAAAACATAACCAAATTTTTCACCTTCATTTCATATACCTCACATTAAACCCCTGGATACTACACTTTCAAGTTCAGCACTTTTCCTGTCTGCAGCAACCTTTTCAGACTACTTCAGAACAAAAGAAAACCTTGCTTGGAGAAGAGAAACCAAAAACAATAGAAAAGTGAAGACTCTTCAATTCTTGCAGTCCATGGAACAGTGGAATAGTACAACTAGAACAGTTAAAGCCTTGCTGCAATTTGGAAATACTTGGTTCATACCTGTCTGTTTATATCCAATACCCAAGAAGTTACATAGATTACCATGCTTCCAAATGAACCTATTTATCTTGATAAGCCGTCTCTATGCTAGCTGCTTCTTCCACATTTGTAAACATACAACAAAGTCTCTGATAGTGTAAGGAAAGCTAAGCTAAGAGGAAAAGGAATACGAACAGATGTTTCCTCACCTGCGAGTGGGAAGAAATATCCCTCTGACAACATACAAACATGACGCTCCCCAGATTACAGACTACCAGCAGCAGGCAGAGACACACTAACTACTATTACAGTTCTGACCTGAAGTATCCTTAACTTGCCAAAAGCTGGCAGCTGAGGCAAGGCAAGCTTACTAGCCATTACGTCCCATTCTTCACGTGAACAAAAAAACACCAACCAACCAAACAAACAAACAAAAAAATACCATAAGGAAATAAAACATAACATTCAGCACTCCAGATACTAACTACTGTGCAGGTGAAGACTGCTAGGCTGTCCAGCCACAGAAAGAGCTTAAAGATGTTCCTAGCAAGATGATAAAATGTCAAGATTTCAGGTTTAGTTAAAATGGAGTTTGGGCCTTTCCCAGCATTCTCAGCTTGAAATGGTGTACTGACACAAACTTACGTATTTATTTTACTTAGCCTGGTCATCACGAACGCAGAAAAATGTGGGGTCTTTTTGGTAAAAAATGATGCCCCCACCTTTAATGTCACTCTCTGGTCCCTCAGCCCCTGCAGGATGTTGGTCCCACTGCCAATAAGATCATCCATGCCACGGTGGGCATTCTGGAGGGATTCATTAAATTGTAATGTTTCGTCGATCGGTATGGTGGTGTCAGAGTCCTGTAGGGGAAATGCAGGGTCTTGGTTACCTGGCCTGCTCACTCATACTGCCCATACATAGTTAGATCCAGAAAAAGAACATGCAGAAACAGATGTGGCAAAAGCTTGACAGGACTTGGAAGGATTATGTTTTAAACATTTTTTCATAAGGATATTAAATACAACATTAATATTCAAGTAAAAAAAGTAATTTAGAGAAGCCTACAGGAAGCAAGCCAAAACACAAAGTTGATCAGCTGTTCAACTGCAATTAGATCTCAAAGGAAAAAATTCAGATTAAAAGTGGGGAATTTTTTGTAATCTCAGTTTATAATATATGTAGGAAAGGGTATTACAAGAGAGAACATCAAAACTAACAGAAGGCGTTTAACATGGAGTCATTTGATCATTGCAAGCAAAAGACTTTTGAAAGATTTAATATCACATTTCTAAGGGACAAAAGGCCCACGACACAATGTCTGGGAGATGACATTCTGTAAGTTTACAACATGGTGCAAATTTCTGATAGCAAGGGCAAACAGACATGAACCCAGTTCCCTGACGGTCTAACTCACTCAACACTCGAGGCCTTATCTAAAAGCAACAACAACAACAAAAATTTAACATTTTTCCAGAAAAGATGCATTAGCTAAATTAGAAACTATGAATCTTGAAATGGAAGTAACTGGAGAAAATTCTGTAATCTGGATTGCACAAGAGGTCAGAGGATGTGATCACTTTTGTCTTTCAAAGGCCTCCAGTTTAATCTTCTCTGGACACTATTCCATCAAAAGTCAACATAGTAGCTCATTGCTCCCACGTTGTTTTACCAACAGGAATTGTGATCTTGGTAAGAAGTAAGTGTGGAAACGCTGCCTTACTTGCTTCCATGTACTCAGAACAAGAACTACCAAAACACAGAATTCATACTTAGGGCAGAATATAGTTAATACCCTACATCTGACTGTCAGCTCTAGGTTACATGCATGTAACAATGCCAGGCTTCCTTCTAAGTAGACTCTGGTGATTATTGTAAAAAAAAAAAATTTAACATGGGAATGACATGTACAGTTCAGTGTTAGATGCTGTACTGCCTAGGCGGGTATTCTGCTTACTGTCAAAGAATGAAGAATAAAGGACTGAGCTGTTAGCAGTTGCAGAGTCAAAGTTACTGGAGGAAGAAGCCGTGACAGCATACGCATCTCTTTGATCAAATGTTAACAAAGCACTAAGGTTAAAAGAAGTGTCTTGTCTTACATGAGTCTGCAGAGCAGAAGCACTTGGATTGGCATCTGAATGGCTATTATTTAAGATATTTATTAAACTTCTAATCAGCAGGGATTCCATTTTCTATACGAGGAGCTTGTAGGGTTTTTTTATACACCACAAGGCAGCAAGAAAAAGACCAAAGTAGATTTTTGACCCTCCTCACAGGAAAATTAGATAGCATTGTAGCTTTCATTTGCTGTTAGTGGTTTTCTCCAGAATGGTACAAGGGAAGGCTTTAAAGGTAAAGGCCATTTTTATCTTCAAATTAAGTAAAATGTTCAGAACGCTGCTACAGCTTTCAAAAGCTGTTATGTACGCTACAGTGATTTAATTCAGGATACTTAACATGCTCAGCTGGCATTTCTATTTAACAGAATAGGGCAGTATGTAAATAGAAACTATGTAAACTTCTAACCAAAACAGATAGGCCAATAACTGTCAAATAAATAATCATTTTCCTATTAAAGGGTCATTCCTCAAAAGTCACGTTTTTAACGAGTTAAAAAGAAATACAAAATAATCATGCTTTTTTTTTTTTCCCATGTTCACCTTTCAACATCTGAAGGAGCAAAAAAACCAATTCACCATTTATTTTGCATTCACAAGCCTGCTACTGCTATTCAAAACTGTTCCACTTACATACGTGTTTTATTTCTGGATAACAAATCTTCCTATAGGAAAATTTCTCCATGTTTGCAGAGGAACACCACTTGAAAACAAATCAGGTTTCACATTTCAGTGTTCCTTTCAAGTCTTGTTTATAATTTTGAAATAGCCAACAAAATGCCAGATGTCATCTTTATGTCAGGCTTTGAGAAGTGCATCGAACTTCCCAAATCTCAAGCAAATTGGACTGCTTACATTCATTCTTCCTTGCCCTAACAGTGAATAACACAGACAATGAATGGTAGGTTATATGCCTTTAACAAAAAAAAAAAAAAACACAAAAAACCAAACACACACACACACACCCCCAAAAACCCAAACAAAAAACCAAATCAAAACAAAAAAGACTAGCTTTTGAGTTACAGAAAAGTGAAATCTGAAAGTAAACCTAGATTATTCCGAGCAAAATTCCTCTAGGAATTTGCACTGGGGGGCCAATTCCCAGTGGAGGAACTAAGAACTAACAAGAACAGGTGGAAACAAATTCCTGTTATTAAAAACTTTTGATTCATTTATAGGTAAAAAGCAAGGGGTTTTTTTCCCAGCTGTGTGATTTATATTTGGACAAATGAAACCTTGCTGACATCTACTGACTGCAGGGTGTATAAAAGCCAGACATTTTACAAGTCTCAGCATTTGACAAAGACATTTGACACAAATCCAAGTAAAATGTATACTTGGGTACCTACCTCATTCATCCTCTTGAAACTGCTATATAAAGTCAGATAGAACTGCACTGGATAAAATAGAAGCAGCAGTTCCTGGAGTCTTACTACTGCTTCTTAATAGCCCAACTTTTCCTGATGAGAGCGTTGTACTTTTCCCAACAGTTATTGTTATTCTTTTCTATCTTTATGCTATTTACATCTCAAAGCAGCAATCTAGTAAGAGTCATGCCTACGTCTTGCCTGAAACTTCTCTGAAAGACTATGGCTTCTAGAACACAGAGGTCTAAAATAAAGAATATTTACATTCGTAGTGAATGTACGTGCAAGCAACTCTTCTCGCTGTCGCTCCTGCTGCTCCCGGATGTAACGGCGATGTTGAAAGTTCCTCAGAGCTGTCTGCAGATGCTGAACATCATACTTCAGCTGGTCAACTCGGCTAGAAAGGATCAACAACAAGAAGATATTCCCAGGGATAAAAATACCATTCTTTTCTGGTGTTTTTTATATGAACAACGGAGCATTATAAATTAACAGTGATGAATAATAAATAGTGATGGGTTCTACTTATCTAGAAGATAAAGGACATGCAATGTTAGGCCTATATTCCAGACTTAGATCTTCCATGCCTCATTTTTCTGCTAAACAGGTGATTATTTAACTGCAGGCTAACAACAGAACGCAAAGCAGAATTCTTGAGCTGTCTTGGATATCCTATCCCATGCCTAGTCTCTTCAGGAGAACAGTCAATTTAAAAAAAGATTTGGAAAGATGGCAGGATTTGAACAGTTTCTATTTTATGACACTCATGCACATAAAAGATTAAGCTTTCAAGTTTCATTAATTAGCACCATGTTCTTAAGTTTGAGTGTTTATTAAAAGGAGTTTAAAAGTCAGTGGGCAATACAGGAGACATCTCCATAGGCTAAAACAAATAACATCCAGAACTCCATTGCCTCTGATTAAATATTTGATGACTCCAAAGAAAGCCTAGATGCCTATTTCAGATACTGACCTCTCTTAATACAAATGACATGAACTCCACCCCTAATGTCTACAAAGGCATTTTGGGACTAAATGTTAATAACAGAGTTACAGAATAAATTAGAACAGAGGTCTGAGGTCTCTGGTCCAACCTCCTGCTCAAAACAGTGCTAACTTTAGAAACCTCCTTATTTTAATGACCAACAGCTAGGAAAATGGTCCAGAGAAAATGACACCGACTGAAGTAATTTTACTCCTTACCTCCACAAATGCCATTAAAGGCAAATGCCATATAGAGTAGAAATTTTTTTAAGCCTTGAAGTGCCATGTTCTGCTCATCTCAGAACAGAGCCATGAATCCAGGTCCATCACCAGTCTGTGGTTAAATACAGGAAAGTGATTTTGCCTCTGTGCCTCAATTTTGCTACTGTAGAGCACAGAGATAAATTACGCAAAGTACGAAGGTTTCACTCAAATCAAAAAGCAAAGGGCTTCCAATAAATTTAACAAAAATAAAGAAGGTGAACTTACAGTTTAGCATTCTGTCGCTTATTGGGAGGTTCTTTGCTGGACAGGATTTCCAGACGTTCCAAGTTGCTGAATATAGTGTCTATTCTTGCCTGAATCTCATTTTCTACTACTGCAAGGAAATAAAAATGTGATTTGATTTGCATTAAAGAACTGCAATCTGAGTGAAGGTAAAAGGCTCAAAAGCATTCAAACCTGACAAATGCAAATCCTTACTGCGTGAAAAAAAAATCAGGTATCTGAGAACGATATATATCATGACAAGCCACTTTAACTCAGTAATTTGAGACTCTTGCCTTTCCCTCCTCCTCTAAGAAGGGAGCTAGGAAAACCCCTGCTCCTTCAAGATACATGAGCCTCCCTATCAGCTCCATGTATTAGGATTTAAAGTTCCCACATTCCCCCCTGCAGCCCCTTCCTGCTCCATCAGCAGGATTTGCTCACACAAACTAATAGCCAAGATGATTCTCACAACAATGGCAATTTAAACTTCCGAAAACTGTTAACACAGAGTTAATATACATCACCCATACCTACAGCAGGAGAGATTGACAGAGCATGACAAGAATTCTGAGTTGACTGGACAAAGCTCAGAAAGACGTGGCCAAAACAGGGCTGAGTAGCCCTGGCAGGTGGAAAAACAAGGCCACAAAATAATTGCCTCTGTAATCATCTACCTTGCAATTACTTCTCATAATCTGCACAGGAATAGCAGAGGGGCAATAGTACACAACGCAAACTCATACACTTGTACTTTAATGAAGTGGGAAACTCATACAGCTGGGGAAAGAGAGGCTTATGCTTTCAGTTACTGTAGTCATTGTACAGCAGTACTCGGTACAAGCCACAACCCCCTTCCTCAACTGACAACCACATTTTCTAACCATGTCACAACCCAGCATTTCACAACTTAAAGAACTGCACAGAAGGAGGAAAGACGGGAGCACTATTAATCATCTGACATTCTTGTGTTTAAAGAAGGCGAGCTGTGATGCTGAAGGTACGCACCCTCCAGAGCATGTCCACAGACTGATTATTAGAGGACAGAAGCACTGTCACGTCCCTACAGCCATGAAGTCTCAGACTGCCATTGTCAGACCTGATATACATAATCACCACATCCGACAGACACCATTTGTTCTTATTTTGCATTTCAATTAAAGAGGTATACGGTATACAGAAAAGCATTATTAACCAACTGCTAACTTCTCCACAGTGTCTCAGGACTTTCCAGAAAAACGCATTCAGCAGAACCCGGAAAAGCAAACAACACGTACAACCTCTTTTCTTTGCCCTTTGATCTCACACAGTCAAAGAGTATCTAACTCACATATACAGACACAAATCAATCAAATTGTCCTAATTCATCTCTCTACCATTTAGAACAGCTAAACTTAACAGAAAAGCAACACGGAGAGCAGACAGATAATTACATCAGCTTTTGCTAGTCCAAACAAAAGTAATACTATCTTGGTCATCTTACGTTTTTCTGAGCAAGAAGGGATTATTTGCCCAAAGTTGGAAAAGGAAAGCTGCAACAGAAAGTTTGATTTCCTGGCTCCTATTCCTGCTCTTCAGCCAAGAGATAATCCTTTTTCCCATAAATTCTGAAATACACGCTAATATCTAGAGCACGTATCTGTATCTTTATATATAGAGAGAAACAGTATGTTCATTTATTGACTATGGATGATGGTACATAATCCTATCTCTTGAAATGGTCTCAAGTAGCAGAAGCAAGATGGCAAATTATGCTGATTTTCAGGAGGTTCCAAAATCACATACAGTGAAGAACAGTCCAGGAATTCTGGCATTGTACTAGGAGTAGTACAATCACCACAAAAAACAGAACCAGTAGACAAGTCCTAATTTTTTGATAGGAAAGTTATCACAGCCCTTTCTACAGCAAAGTCATGTTTCACAAATATATTTAAGGCAACAGAAGTCGGTCAACATGTGCATAAATGTAGCCAGTCAATGCAGTGTCCTTTCACTTCAGAAGTTCCTGATGAGGCCCATTAGCAGTTACTCATACAGGAATGTCCTGGTTTTAAGGCTTCAAACACAGGTCCAAAATACATTTGCCAAATCTGCACTGGGGTAAAAAGTCCTGCCACAATATATCATAGTATTTTATTACAGTCTTTTTATTAGCACAGGGTTATAGTCCAAATTTACTGAAGCAATTTCAGACCTAGCTGTTCTACATATTTCTCATAAGCAGACGGAATTACAGGTTCTGAGTCTGATGCAAGCAGGAACTACCAGAATCATCCTGCTTAAATTCCTCCACACCAAATCACAGCATTTCCCCAGACACTGGACTAAACATCTTTTGGGGAAGACTGCCAGTTAGTGGAGACTTAAGGAATAGCAAAATAACGGGACAGATATTCAATCACATTTCTCAGCTTTTTGAGCTTTTAACAAACTAGCCCGGTGATGTCCTGAATCTGCAGTTCTGTCCACATCAATGTGTTCGTTATACCTCCATGAATGCATCAATGTGGGGTTTTATTAACGTGTTTATGTTGAAGGCCTCCACAGTATACCCTGACAGTGAGTTCCAGAACCTAACCACGCCAAAAAATCTCTGGCATTCCCATACCAAGACATTGTAGAAGCATCCAGAGTAAGCACTATTTGTCAATTAAAGAATTACAATGGGAAGATGATTTGATGTAAATTCTTGTTCTGTCTCTTCCGCTCTGTCCTTCATAGAAAACATCGCCTTATTATAGTCAAACGGTAAAATAATTTTAATAAATTCCAGATTGGTGATGCGTCTCACCAGCTGACCACAATGACTAAAGAGCCAAATTTGTTCCAATAATGATTGTAAATACAATTATAAAGCATACAAGGTTAGAGATGCAAGCTAAATCAAATCAGTACTGGAGTGGGACTTTTCTCACTAATTAATTACTTACAGTGTACTGAGTCTTTGTCTGAAGTCTCCAGACGCCCCATGTAAGATTGGACCTCATGGACTTGTCTATCAAAAGACAAAAAGAAGATGACAGTTAACAGCTATAAAATCAAATCATTTTTCAATACCTCAATTTTCAGCTTCTTTTATTAAAAAGTACTTTTTAGAACAGAATAGGAATCAACTAAGTGGTATTCAGTGCAGACGGCCCATCACTGAACACAAAAACCCAACCCAATTCTTCAGTATGAAGAAAGCTGCGCTTTCACTTTAATATGCATCTACAAAATAACTTCCAGTTTAAAAACAAAAATCAAGGTGAAAGGGCTTTTTTTTATTTTCCTTCAAAGATTTCCAATCCAGTTCTAGCTCCCTTTTTGTATTTATAACCTGAACTGGGGCTCTCCCCCACGTCACACACCTGGCATGCTGAAAGCAGTTAAGATCTACCTACTCCAAGACAACCATGGAGACAAGATTTCAAATTCAGACTAGGAACTCACAAGCGGTGAGCATACCAGAGGGAAGATCTGACTGGGAGAAGAGTTGGTGCAAGGGAGACCTTAATAATAGATCTCCAGTGAAATACTACCTACGTACACCACTAAAGTCAAGAGTGCTGATGAGACACCATACCTTTATGTCATTGCATAAATGGGTAGTGCACATCTTCAACACTAAACACAGGTTTTGCCCCTCCCTTCTCAAAAAGAAAACAGAAGCACTGGCAAAGGCTCAGAGAAGGACAATAAAGATTATGAAAAGTACAGAGCAGCTTTTATACAAGAAACAGTTGTTCAGTCTGGACTGCAGATGATAGTGGGGAGATATCCTAGACCATAAATGGCACAGGAGAAGGTGAACAAGGAATGACTTTCACCATCTCTTACAATATATGAATTACAGAGGCACCAAATGAAATTAAAAGATAGCTTAAAACTGAAGGGAAGGAATTCCTGATGCTGGACAAACAGTAGCAAAAGAAAACAAACAAAAAAACCCCACCTAAACACTGATGGTTGTTAAGTTCCTCTGTTTCAAGAAGCTCCCAAGCCTCACATTTCTGGGAGACTGGGACAATATTCAACGAAAGCATCGCATATGTTTGCCCATTTCTTACTGTCTTTCCTAGAGCTCTGCAGTTAGGCAACGCTGAACATACACTGGGACAGACAGACCTTTGGCCATACTTGGTGTGAACAATCTCACAGCTGCTGGGATTCAGACTTCAAGAAATACACTTAAAAAGTTACAAAAATATCATGACCTTTTTTCAAAGAAAATTTAAGAGCTCATAATTTTGGTCACATTAGTGACTCTTTTTCTAGTGTATGTACCATTTAATGACTGCAGCACAAATGTTTATGAAACCAGATCTCTAAAACCAACTTACCTTACAGAGTAATACAATATTTATTCTTCAGTTATTGTAGGAGATTTTTTTAATAACTATCAGGGCTACCTTTGAAATCATGACATTGTGCTGCTAAAGAGATCATTGAGTATGTCATAAGTACCGCATTCCTTGGAATTAATTAAAGAACCAATTCAATATCCAGTATCTTGCAATCCATGCTTGTTCTATAACTTTGTTTTCAGTCAGTTTCTCTAGGATGCCTCTGACAGCTTGAGACTCGCATTACTCTTAAAACACTCTTAAAATGTCTGTTTAGAAAGCCAGGAGTAGGAGCCAAATGAAATCGTGTGCAACTGGATCAGAAAAACTACTTCACGCTCACCAGGACTTGTCCCATGCCAGAAAATACAGCAAGTGCGGGGAAGAGGTGGTAAGAGAGTTTAAAAACTCACAGTATCCCCACACTGATAACAAAAACACAACTCAGTGACTACTATCCCCACAGAAGTTATGGATGACCCATCCCTGGAAGTGTCCAAGGTCAGGTTGGACAGGGCTTTGAGCAACCTGGTCTAGAGGCAGATGTCCCTGTCCATGGCAGGGGGGCTGGACTGGATAGTCTTTAAAGGTCGCTTCCAACCTAAACCATCCTGTGATCACAGAATAAGACAATATGGAAATGGGAACAAGACAAGATTATTCCCCTTATCAATAACAGTTAACATTATCAATATGCATTTCTGGATCAACAGCTCTTCCCTGCAGGGTCACTCTATATCATTATTCAACGCATGTCTCTTACCTACCACACTACCTCCTTCATCAGAGCTCAACAAAGAAACCCACTGCCACTGAAAGTGGGAACATTTGGATTAACTGTCTCCTTTGTGTCTTTCCCACAAGCTATTCCATATCACACAGAGCTGCAAGATCTTTTTTTTTCCCTTATTTTGCAATTTTCATACCACTTCTACCTGACCAGATTAGCATTATCTGTGAAAGAGAGTGGGTTTTTTCATCATGGGATCAACATGTCTCTCGAGGTGGCTTAAATTGTGTCTGCTAGCCCCCACAAAACACTGTAAAAACCCAACCAAATTAGTATCCCTTAAATGTACGTTCATCTAATAAAAGAGAACCCCTTGTCTGCAGCGAATACTTGCAATCCCGTGCTTTAAAATCCCGAGGCGAGCAGGCTTTGCTCACTTTCGGGCTGCGGTGGATAACAGCGGGCTGGCACTCCGGACAGACGGCCAGCCCGGAGGGACAGCTTTTCGCTTCCTCCCTCGGCTGACACACGGTCCTCACGGCAACCGGGGTGGAAGCCGGGAATTTTTACCAGAGAAAAACTTTTAAAAGGCGCTGCGAGCGCGCTGGGCCGCAGGCAGGCTGTGCCCTCACGCTCTTCCCCCCCCTCCCCCGCACCGCCTCAGGCAGACCGCGACGGCAGGGCCCGCCCCCGGCTTTCCCGCGGGGGTCAGGCCCCTGACAGCCGCCCGACCCCCGTCACCTCACGCACTTGTTGGTCTGCTGGTAGAGCCCCTCCATCACCAGCTCCTCTCCCCTGCCCACGTCGCCGCCCTTCACTTCCGCCCCGCCGACTTCCGCTTCCGCCCCGCCGACTTCCGCTTCCGCCCGCCGCGGACACGCCCCCCCACGGGCGCCTGCGCCGCCCGCAGCACCGGGCGCGGCCGCCAGGGGGAGCTGCCGGTCCGCGCGCCTGAGGGGGACGGGACGACCCAGCCTGGCAGGTCGGTGGCGGGCCGCAGTGCCTTCGTCCGGCTGCTGCCGGGTGCCCCCTTGAAGCGGGCAGTTGTCCCCTGCTCGCTTTTCCCCCTCCTCGGCCTCTGCGGCCCCTTACGGTCAGCTCTTCCAGGCTCGAGGCTGGCGGGAGGGTGGGATCGTCCCGGCCTGGGTGTCTGGAGTGCGCCCGGGCCGCGCTATGGCTCTGTCAGAGCAGCCGGGGCTGCCCCGGCCCTGGAGGGGTTCAAGGCCAGGTTGGACGGGGCTTGGAGCAACCTGGTCTGGTGGGAGGTGTCCCTGCCCAGGGCAGGGGGGGTGGAACTGGGTGAGCTTTAAGGTCCCTTCCAACCCAAACCAATCGATGAGGCTATCAGGTACGCACGCTGGGAAGTAGTTATTTTAGATTCCCATGATGGTCAGTGAAGATGTCAGCTAAGACGGCTGCCTTTGGGCATTTGAACTGCATCCACTTCATAGAATGAGAGGATGGTTTAGGTGGGGTCTCTAGAATTTAAGTCATCTCTAGAAGTCTAGGTGACTAACACACGTGGAGGTGCAGATACCGAGCAGGGAGTAAGATGAATCCTCTGTCTAGGCATCCCTTCTAAAATAGCTGTTCCAGCTCCTTGAGCATCGTATCCATCTTCTCTGGACCTTGCCTAGCTGTCCCATTCAGTATTTCATTTTCGTAGAACTAATTTAACTCCAAAGGCTTGTTCACGAGGGGTCATGGTCAGCTCAGGGCATCCATTGTGCAAACAGCTTTATTTTCTTAATAATCCTGGTTTTTCCCCTTACCTTCAGATACACTAAATTCCCTACTCCAGGTTATTATTGTGTAACAGCAAGTTCCTCTGTTGTTTTTCACAGGGCTGGCAGTTTAGGCCTTGCTCTGGGGTTGTATAAGAGACTTTCAGTTAGCTCATCTGCCCATAGTTTCTTAATTGTTTTGACCAGATAATCAACCACAGTTGAAGCCCCAAACCTTTGTTGCATGTGCTGGACCACAAAACCTCACGTGCTTTATTGTCATAGTCTGCTGAGCCACCTGAACTCCTGCAACCTTTTACCTTCATGGGAGAATCGAGGAGAAGGTGGATTATCAAAAAAAGGGTAGGTATAGGCTGGTTAGTCTGGGCACCAGGACATTAGAAATGCCAATACAAAAACTGATTGATTAAAAAGCTAAAATGAGGACTATAACTCATTCTGGTTAGTGTGCTTTAATGGAAAATAGTTCTTATCAAACAACATGACTTCATACTAACAAGACAATGAGCTTGACTGGGAAAAATTGGGAAAGATATATATTCTGCAAAGCATTCAACTTAATACCACAAGATTGGTCGTTTAAAAATTGGTAGGAGTAGCCCCTGCCCTCATGGACCAGGCGAGCACTGCACTCGGTTCTTTCCTTCTACGCTATTTCATCCCTCTCTTAAATGTTGTCTTGGAATCATTTAAGACCTTTAAGATCATCAAATCCAACCAAGTCCAACTTGCATCTCAGATGAGGCATGAATCTTTCTTTGTCTGCCCTGCCATGCAGGAAGCCAGGTCTCTGGCAAAAGATTATCGCCTGGATGTCTAATAGTAATTCAAACCACAGAAATCACATCAGTTTAAGAATAAACAGCATATGAATAAAAAACATTAACTGCAGCAGTAACAAATAAATTCAGTCCTTTTTCTTTGATCTCCCTTATCTAAGTCATTATACCCTGTTTTCAAGCACTTAATGGAAATAGAGAGGTTGAGTGAAAATAGATGCTGGGATTTCCCTCCTGGTCAGGGCTTTAAGAAGTATCACAAGAGTTTTGATGAAGTGGCAAGCACTGAAATACAAAAATGAATTTCTATTCTTTTGTGAAGAAATTGACTTTTGCCAGAAATGACATGCGAGTGTCTGTTCTTGTTAGACTTCAAGTCCTCCCAGGAGGAGTCCTTCAGCAAATTGGCTCATTTAGACACAACAGCCAGGAGCATGGAGAGTAAAAAAAAGGGGTTTGTTCAAGGAAAGCCTCTGTATTGTAAACAGGATAAAAGGTGATGGAGAGAGTCACTTATCACTGTCTAATGTGTCCCCAGGTCATTCCTGTGTAGCACCTACTGGAGAAAAAGGATTTCATATTCACTGCTCTTTTAGAAACCTCAAGCCAGCTGCAGGGATTTTCTCTATCACACGATCTACAGACAACATGTGCATCCAATAGCGGGTTCAAACCCTCATCGGTGCATTCCCCATTGCTCTCCTCTGGCTTGTAGTTTAAAGTCTTGCAGCACCAAAGGGAAACCTGCATCCTTGTAGGGTCTCCTTTGTTCTGCCTCTACCAGCCCCTTTCCCTCTCACAGCTGTGGGACTTTGTTCTCTCTCCCAAAAAAGAGACCCTTTCGCTCTAGTTAAAACCAGACCCTAATAATGTGTCTCTCCGTGTTTCTCTAAGCACGATCCCAACAGACATAGAAACTCTTTTCCCCCCTCCTCCCTCCCTCCCTCCCTCTCTCCCTCTCTTTTTTGGGCACACAAAGTATTCCCCATCTCTTTGCATGCTTTCTTGATACTAATAACTGTGGTTTTAAAAACAAAGGAGTGCCGAACCTGAGGGCATGCTGCAGAGGCAAGACATTTAGATGAATGCTTGATGGAGACTCCTCACTTAGTCCAGCTGCAGGCCATGGGGCTGTGTGTCCCAGCTCTGACAGACTCCCTTACACAAGCCAGACCTCACAGCACGCCTCTCAGCATTTTGAGGCTGTGGAAGTGGAGAAAAAGAGAACGGGAGACACGACAAGAATGTCAGACTCATCTATCAAATTTCTTGGACTGTTGGGTGATGTGCTGGACCCAGGTCTTCCTGGGCAGCAAGCTTTTTAAAGACACATTGCACCTTCCTTCTCATCTTCACAAATTAAGAACATTTCTGTGCTACTGTCACAGTCAGTTTTGAGACTGATCTGTGGTCAGAAGAGTCACAAATGCTTGGGCCATCATTCCCTTCTTCATAAACATACCAGGTAAAGGGATATAGCAAGGGGGGGGAAGGTCAGACCAATGGAAAAAGAAGTCAAGCAACATCTGTACCACTTCACTAACTCCCTCCCTTCTGCAATTATGCCAGGGAAATATGATAGAAATAGAAATAGAAGGAAAAAGTCACCCAGTGGTGAGAAACTCTGCAGCACACCCCAGCCTTAGGAATCATTAAGAGACAAATGGCTGGAGGTTCGGAGAATATCCTGGGCAAGTATATTTGCCTCCTGCTTTAATTCTCTGGGTGACAACCACAGATCACTGCTGGAGACGAACTACTGACCTCGATGGATTTTGGATACATGTGCTACATTGGATACGTTTGGTGCCTCCATGCCTCCGTTGCAGTATATTATGGTAATAATGATTAAACATGGCTCAGTTCTCCATGCAGGACTTGTAGCAGCCTTCCAGTATCTGAAAGGGGCCTACAAGAAAGCTGGAGAGGGACGTATTACAAGGACTTGTAGTGATAGGATGAGGGGTAATGGCTTCAAACTGGAAGAGGGGAGATTTAGATGAGATATTAGGAAGAAATTCTTGACTGTGAGGGTGGTGAGACACTGGCCCAGGTTGCCCAGAGAAGCTGTGGCTGCTCCATCCCTGGAGGAGTTCAAGGCCAGGTTGAACGGGGCTTTGAGCAACCTGGTCTAGTGGGAGGTGTCCCTGCCCATGGCAGAGGGGTTGGAACTAGATGATCTTTAAGGTCCCTTCCAACCCAAACCATTCTATGATTCTGTGACTGAGCTGCTTGTGCCTTTTCCCTGCTGATCGCATCTCAGTTTGACCTTATCGATGAAATTCAGAAAACAGGAGCAGAAGCGCCTCCTCCAACAAAGCCAAGGAGGCAGAAGGGACAGGAAATGACTTTGCCTTCCCCAGTCAACGATCAAATAAAACTGCAATAATCCTGCCAACAAATCTAGCATCTTGCATCCATTTGTCCAGCATCAGGAACTTGTGAGGAGCCTCAGTTGCCTTCTACTGAGATGGCATTCCCCCCTTAATCCCAAATCCCATAGCAATCTCTGCGTCCAGGCCTTAAAAGCTCTGGCTTTGAAAACCTGAATTCATTTACTGAGAAGCCCTGTTTGATGCATAAATGTATTAGGACAGATTCTGTTTCGGCACTAATGTAGCCCTGAACTGTATGCATAATTTAACACTTATGTAGGAAAATCTTAAAATATGTGAGCAAAACCATGTGCTATTATACTGATTTTTCCAGGGGTCAGTTCCCTAACAGTCAGTCTCTCTGAAATGTGTCAAGTTAAGAATTCCATCAGAATTAGACAAAATCATCAGCTGCTTTGGGAAATTTTAGGCACAGATCTTTTATGTGCTACTCTTTTCTACTGAATAAACACCCATTTGCTAGGTCTAATTTTGGCAAACCAACTCAGATAACTATACTGCTTTGTGCATTAGTTTAATAGGTTAATTCTGAACTGCTTTCTAAGTCAAATCTGGGTATCAATCTGCCTCACGCTCACATTTTGTCTATGTGGGGGATCTCAAAATTAAAAAAAAAAAATAAAAGTAAAAATCGTTTTCATCTACGTTTCATCAACTGGGTAATCCAGGCATAAAGAGATGGACGTGCCAGGCTACCTCTCCCTGCTTCTCACGTGTTGGACTGGACGCTCCAGGGGCTGTGATATGTTTGTTGTTAAAACACCCTGACACAAAGAAGCCCCGGGAGCTGCATGCATCCACAGGATAGATGTCTTCTTCTGTCAATCCAGCTGGAGTCCCCCAGGAGGGAAAACTGAATTGTCTGTGTGGGTGAGGGGAGGGTGGGGAGAGTCCTCTAAAGAATGTCATAGTGGAATTTTCCTAAAACCTTCTCCAGTAATCTGAACAAAAGCTTACCAAGTCTTTTGCCATTAACAGTGGCCAGGAGAGAGTGTGAGGACTGAACGCAGACAGATGCAATTTGCTGTTCAGTCTAGCCTGGTAGCTCCCATGCCAAAGAGTCCACAGTAGCCAGCTTGATTAGGTGTTGCTCAGATAGAGTGTAATTACCACAGTGGGGTGCTTTTCAGGCCATTTTCCAATGCCCAAGTAAGACTGATGCTCTACTCAGAGGGGTCCCAGAAGTTTCTTATAGCCCAGTAAACTATGGACTATAGTGGCATTCAGGAATGTATAGCGTAGGCTCCAGACAGGGATCTCTTCTTTTTACCAAGTCTGCACTTATCAGCCAACACACTCTATCTAGCAAATCCAGCCCTAACACCGACTTTTCTGGTCCTTTTGCAAACTTTCTTCTTGTGAATTTTTAAAACAGAATCACAGAATGTTCTAGGTTGGAAGGGACCTTTGAGATCATCAAGTCCAACCATCAACCAACACTGCCAAACCCACCACTAACCCATGTCCCTCAGCACCACATCTGCCTGTCTGTTAAATACCTCCAGGGATGGCAATTCCACCACTTCCCTGGGCAGCCTGTTCCAGTGCTTGACAACCCTTTTGGTGAAGAAATTTTTCCTAATATCCAATCTAAACCTCCCCTGGCACAACTTGAGGCCGTTTCCTCTTGTCCTATCACTTGTTACTTGGCAGAAGAGACCGACCCCCCCACCTGGCTACAACCTCCTCTCAGGTAGTTAATTTTGCTGTCTTCTCATGAGATGGATTTGGTACCTGAAAGTAATACAAACCATATTTCTTTAGGGCTGGAAAATACCTGAAAAGGGATGGAGAAGTAGACTGTGTCTCATTAGCCTTTCTATTCTTTAAGAGCGAGGCACACATCACAGGCTGAGAAGCATTGTTTGCATCAGTTTGGTTGAGCTTCCTCGACAACAGGAGTGGACCGGGCACCGATGAAGGCAGCTGGAGCCGCAGATGTCTCCTTGGAAGTGAGGTAACTCCACTGGTGCGGTGCCATTTACCCATTTGCCAGGATGTCTGGAGGGAGAGGGAAGGTGCCACAACAGGAGCTGTTAGACTGCCTGTCAGCATCAGCGTGTTGGAGATCTTATCTGCAGTGATTAGCTTGGCCCTGCTGTACTGCTCTGTTCACTCTCCTGAGCTATCTGTCAACTTGCTACCTCTATTTCAAATTCAAAGGAGGGCTTGTTTTTCCTAAAGCTTATCTGCTTTTTCTGACCAGACTAGATGGTCTAATTGCAAAAAAATCTACCTCCAGCAGCAAACCTTGCACCTCATGTTACAATCTAGTCTTCTTCCATGTTCAGTTACATTTGCCCACTCCAGTCATTGATTGCTGGCATGGTTTAAGAAATCCACAACAATTTATTGTCATTTAGACAGTTATTCTCTCATCCAATGACCCCTTCCCAGGAGGGGAAAAAGCAAGGAAACTCAGGAGTGGAAATATAAACAGATTTAATAGAATAAGACTAGATCATTAACATCCATAACACTAAAGGACCAATATTGATACCGATACTAATATAAAATACACAAGGATTATACTCAGCCCATTCTATCCGTAGGAAGCTGTGCATTCCCAGCAGGGGACAGCAAATGTTGGACACTGGGAGTGCTACAGCTTCGGGAGGAAGGGAAAGGCTCAGGGCTCCAGCACCAGGGCAAGAAGTTCTCAGGATTGCCACCATCAAGGGAGAGAGAGATTCTATTGAATGTGCCATTCATGGTATGAAATAACCCTGTTGGCCAGCTTGGGTCAAGTGCTCAGGTCTTGCTCCTCCTCATCCCCACACCTGGCCAGCTCGAAGACACTGAGACCTTGAAACCCACACATCATAGCTGGCTGTAAAGTAAACACTCACAAATCCAGATACTAGAGTCTTCCAAAAGTACAGTTTTCCCAAGCATTAGAAGAGAAACTAGTCTTGTGTGGCTCAAACCAGGACAATTGCACTGCCAGCAAAGTTTTACTTGCACTGATACAAGGCAGGTTTATTTAACAATAAATGAGATCTGCAAAATTACATCTACCAGTCTTCTCTGTTTTAATTAAATGGATTTACTTCATTGCTCCTTCAGGTTTTCCAACACTGTTCCGGTGACCCAAGCACCGTCGTGCAGTTAGTTGCAGCATGGTGCAGTAGCAGGGGCTATGGTAGGTGGCACAAAAGCTCCAGGTTTTGTTGCACACTTCAAGTGATTTTGGATTGCCCATGTTGGGAGGAATCCATAATCACTTCAGTCCCTGGTAAACCAATGTCTCATGAGACTAGCCAGGGGTATTCACCTCCCTGGTCATGCTGCCCACAGCCAGGGCGGCTCTGCTGACAGCGAGCAATATGCCCAGCAAGCTAAAATGAGCACAAACTGCAAGTGAAAGGTGTGGGAGTCTATGGAGGAGGTGGGAAGGCTGAACATGAAAGGTGACCAACGCATCATGAAGACATTAATTTTTTTAACATGTTTTTTGTAATTTTTCCTTTCTGTTTTTGGAGAAGTGTCAGAAATTCAAGATAATTTTCTCTTGGCCATATCCATCACTGATTTGGCAGTAGCTTACTATCTTTGTGAATCTGAATTTCCCAAGAGATAGTTTTAACTCCTGCAGGATGATTTTATGAATTATAAAACTTATGTGATATTATAAAATTATATACTATAATTATATAATTATAGAATATTATAAAACTGTGCTGGTAACAGGCATTCACAGCTTATCTCTACCTGTCCAGTCACAGATCTTTCTGCATCACTTCCCTGCAGCCTCCAAACCAGATAAGTTCTTTGTTCACAGCAAGTGATGCAAAATCAGCCTGTCTCCACTGATGGCAAAAGACTTTGGTGCATTTCCACCTGCCAAGACTCTTCTCCCCAATGTCCATATCACAGGCTGGTTGGGAAAACCACTCTTGCTTCCCCAAGTCCACTTCACTTTTCTGCTACAGCTGTTGTAAAACACCGGCTTTTCAAGCATTTCAGATGTCACAAGCTTCACTTCCATGATTATGAGTTAAAACTAGAAATACGACATGTATTTTTAGGGAATCTTTATACTAGAAAGAAAAACATCTTATAGTTTTTATTGCAAATGCTAAGGTTAATTTCTCTGGCCTGTGTCAGGTAAGGTAATCTCTCAAACCTGCGTGTTAAAATAACGTTATTTCAGTTGTAAGGCTGAACACAAGGATGCTTACAGTGTCTCCACTGTTTCCCTGAATCACTAACCATCTGCCTGAAATGAGACAGAGGAAAAGCAGAAAGAAAAGTGGCATCATTCTGTAATTAACAGCCACATCACTCTCAGCAAGGGCAGCTGTGTTTGCCAAGACTACATTAACGACCGTGTGCTCGCCCTAAGTGCTTGACGCTCAACCTTGTACAGATTTGCAGTGTAAATCTTGTTCCCTCCTCCTAACCAAGATTGCTTTATTTCTGACTACAACAGTGCCAGGTCCATTCCTGCATTCTGTCAGCTGTGATGTAGGAGCCCTGCCTTTCGTGTGCTCAAGCCACCACTGCTCTTGCCCATGCTGCGGGACTAAACACATAAGGGCTGGAGTACTTGTCAAGCAGATGCAAGCTCATTCTGCTTGTACTCAGCCATGAGCAGAAAGGACGTGGCTGTGGGTGGTTCAGCGTGGGGTCCAACACTGCCTACTGTGGAGCATGGCTCAGCTTGGGGTCCTACACTGCCCATGAAGAGACTCACTGAGGCTCAGCAGGAGACTACCATGGCAATACAGTTGACTTGGCATCAGGAGATCACATTTTCCTGCAGAACCACTAGCTGTTTCTTCCTTGAAAATGGTCATGAGGGTAGCCAGCAACAGCGTGCCTTCCCCTCTCCATCATCCTCTTGGGAAGCGGAGATGCTCTTTTCGCCACGCTGCCCCAGACTGGGAGGTTGCTTGCTGGAGTTGAGGGCTGGAGCTAGAACTTGGTCAGCAGCATCCTTACCTGGGTGACTCAGTGACCTTCTCCTTCCCCTCAGCAAGGTTTCAGCCCTGTGGGTGCTACTGCATGTAAGAGCTGGAGGGAGAAAGAGCAAGCACAAGAGCAAGAGAAATCCTTTGAGAGGGGAAGCCAGGACCATTGTCTGTGTGAGCAACTAGAGACCCGTGGTGGACTTGGAGGCTGAGGGCTTCAGCCCATGTCTCCAGCTCTTCTTCAGCTGCTGAGGGCTCCTGGGTGTTCCCAGTGAAAGACAGGATGGGCTTAGTTTTGGGCAACTGCTTAAGGCCTGTCTCTACTGGGTGGGAAGAACTCAGCAAAGGGTGGGAGATGGTGACTGCACAAGTTGACCAGGGCACAGGAACACATTTCTGCAGTGTGGGAGCATGTTCCCAGCTGTGATCTTGCTGCCAGTGTCTATATATGGTCCTGTACAGCAACACTTCACCTTCTTTCATCATTATACTACCCACAGATATCAAAGAGCTATCAGTTTCTCTGTTGGAGAATTTCAGGCAGAAGGAGGAGACCCAAGTTGTCTAATAGTAGACTTGAGGAAACACTAGAGCACAACTCTCTTGTCCCTGCTGCTCTGACCACTGGTCCCCACTGATATCTCCTCCTCTCATTACTAGAGTGCCGAGCATAACTGCAGCCCTGAACTGGGACGCTTTACCCAGTTGTAAACTGGGGAGAAACAGACTGCAGCTCCTCCCAGAGAGCTGAAGGAGCGGCAGTGCCTCAGGGCACTCAGTAAATGAATAAAAAAAACAGAGTCAGAACTGATTAGGGAGCTCAGGTTTTGGCTCGGACTCTCTAGAGCCTCCAAGGCATTGGAGAGGCTCAGAACCTCATTACTTCTATAAAGTGAATTCAGTAATTAGCTCAGGTCAAAAGTTTATGGCTTGGAGACTGCAGCTGGGGAAATGGTTCCTCCTGGACATTAGAAACCAAACTGCGGAAAGCAGCAGTGTTGGCATCAAGGCAAAACACTTAATCAAGGATCCTGTATATGGGACTGTCTTGCTGTATAGTCTTATTGGACAGCGAGTGTTGCAGTGCAGTCCCCTTGAAGGAAATACATCACATTTGGAGAAGTAGACAGGACATTGCCACAAATATTTGTGAACCTAGGAATTGCCTAACTGGATGGGTTCTGGTCTAGCTAAGCCAAAATCCTGCCATGGCCAGAACAAGGTTTTTCAAACAAGGCTGCAAGTAGCTGTTTCAGGCTGTGTCCTATCCTCGTTGCCTCCAGTCAGTCCAGCTGAAGAGCAGCTGAGACCCAAAGCAGTAATTCATTCCAGTGGGATAGTGTTGTCATCAGTTTAAGCAGCCGATCTCTACTTCAGTGTTTCCATGTTCCTGGTTTCAGAGGTAGCCCAAAGCAGCAATTCTCCATCCTTGATTTGTCTTACACACAAGCCTTTCAGTGGCTGAAATTTTTTTTATTTTCCAGTTTTATGTAATATACCCCCCAATGATATGTTATAGGACAGGAAAGCCCAGTATCATTTGTTGTTTAATCATTTTTGTTGTGTTTTTAACAATTTACCTCACTCCCAGACAATTAATTTCCCTTATAATGATCAGACCTCTGGGTCTCACCCCACTCTTAGAGGCCTCTGCAATTCTGCTACATCCCGTGGGATGTGAAGTACATATTACCAGCAGTCAGAGCTGCACTGCTGAGCTCGGATGCGGCACTGGAGGATTTTCCATCCTAGCCTGTACCTGGGATTATGCACCCTCACATCCTGCCTGTTTCGAGACCACAACGCAGAGGTTGTGCCACACCGCCCAGCACAACACCCTACCTCCTTTCCCCTGGCCTGACTGTGCCAGAGAGAAAGTGGGACAGGGAGGAGGAAAGGGAGGGGCTGAAGGATTAAACAAGACAGAGCAGAAAGCCTTGAATTTTTCCCCTAATACTCAGCCGTTTAACGACTAGTTTGATGATAAGCATGAAATTAAATAGACAAAGAAAATTCTCTCATGTCTAAGAAGTCAGCAGATAATTAGGCATTGATGGGGACATTCTGAGATACTTTCTACTTATTCTGTGAGTCCGATTTAATGCTGTGGCTGCCTTGGTTGTCCCTGCAGTTGAACTCTGCTGATCTCTCCTGGCCAGACCTTGGATAGATGCTAGTGCTGGCTGATGGAAGTGCTAGTCCTCTGGAAGAAACTTCATCAATGGGGAAAAGCTTTCTGGTCCTCTCATTTTCCTTTTCCCATGTTATTCCTCTTTTAAACTCTTTATAGGTCGCTTCATTCAGAGCAATATTAACATAAAGCTGTACAAAGAATTTGGTATACGTATTTGACTTCTCCCTTGTGAGGGTAAAACCAGTAGCATCAGTGTGAGGAACAGTCCTTCATCAGCTTTGAAACTCAAACACATTGTTTCTTTAGCTATTTATAGATGTAAGCACTTTAAGTCCAAAAATTTTGAAAGCCAGAAAAGAATGAATGAGCTCAAAGACTCAGGCCCAAAAGTGCTAGCTTCAAAGGTCTGAGGACTACCTAGGTTAAAAAATCGCTGCGCACCAGGTAGTGTATGAATTCACAGTATCCTGGTCCCTCTCAAGGTAGCCATCATTTGAGCACTCCTAAGCACCTGGGAAAAAATCCCTTTTCTCACATGTGAGCACTCCTAAAGATGTGTTAAGCTTTATTTTCAAGCAAAATGCCAGCTCATTATGCCAACACTTCAAGCCAAAATTACCAAATGCAAGCTAGCTCCAAACTAGAAGCCATGAAATCACAGGTGATACAAGGCTGCCTGCAAAGTAATGCACATTAGGTGTTTGCCGGAAGCATTTCTAAAACCTTGAGGTAGGAAAGAGGTGATTAAATGAGGAAGAACTAGAAAATAGGGGAGAAATGGAAGGAAGGGAAAGACATAAGAAATCCCATTTGCAAAGCAAAAGGGGACAGCGTGCCTTTTGACACAGGATTTAAAAAAACAATGCAAAACTGAGTGCGTGAGAGAGAGGAGGTGAACCTGAGGCTGCTGGCTTTTTCATGGTAAACTTTGGACTTGGAGAAAAGTAGGAGGATTGCCTGGCTCTAGTACGCAGCATCAATAGCCAAGTGTCATCTGAGAGCCCAGAAAGCACAAGCTTTGAGCATCTCTCCAGGTTTTGAAAGGAAGAAGTTCTCATCATTCCATTTAAAACATTCCCAAAATGACAAATCTGGTTGCCCCCCTTGAAAAATCGGACTGTCCGCTCACCCTGACACTCCACAATTTTTGCTTTGATCACAATATATGATGGGAAAAATTCCAAATCTTTGAAAACATACCCTGGGAAGAAAAGAAAACCATTTCCTTCTAAGCTCTGATCTCAAATATGCTTTACTGTTTATTTTTGGAGGGAGAAGACCAGCAAACTTGACAGTGCCCATAAGGAATGTCCAGCTGCCAGCAAGTTGTTCACGGCTTTCAGGCTCGAGGAGGAGTGATGGGAGGCTGGGAGGGAGACTCCACTTCAGGAATGCTGCCGGGGCGTTTAGGAAGGCTGAGCTGTGTTTGACAGTGTAATAGACCCCCAGAGAAGCACCGAGCCTTATGCATAGCCTGCAGCTATTCAAGAACTCAAAGCTCAAACATACACACAGAAAGGTTAGCTTTTAATGGATGGTAAATGTTTGGAGAGACCTTTGACCAGCTCTAATAGTGCAGCTGACCATTCAGAAAGTCTGTAATGAATGACCACGCATTAGGCTCGGCTGCTCACTTTGGTGGACAATAACTGTCAAACCTTGCTGTGTAACCCCCAGCGAGCTCTCCTGCCTGTCGGGTGGTAACTGAGCAGGTATCGAGGGGGTTAGACCTGGCTTTGGATCACTGTGCAACCCTCAAAGCAGTCCAGAGCACTGTGCTGAGCTGGGCAAGATGCCTTTGGATACCTTTGGATACCTCCGGATACCTTTGGATACCTCCAAAAATGCATTTTTCCTGATTTTTCAAAGGAGCCAAACCTGTTTCAGCCCTGGTCATTGTCAGTAGCTTCATCTGCTCCTAGCAAGGATAAGAAAGCAATCAAGTGTCTGGGACTTGGATCCTGTCCTGTTTTTTCTGATGAAGCCATGAAAGGAGACATTTTGCTTTCCATGTTCTTAGCATATATCACTGGGCTCAAATTCCCTCAAGAATCTCACACTTGAGGACATTCAGCCTAGACACGTGTGCCGATTCCCTGAGAATTTTCATTGCAGAAATTTGCCAGGCAGTTTTTGTCAGAGTGGAAACTTCTGGACCCCCCAAGTAAAATATTGCTCACACTAGCCATACTTCAGTGCCCTCTGCATTAGTCTTCCATGTCAGACATTTAAATTGTTCCCTCTTTAAAGATTTAAACACTCTCAATAGTCTTTCAACTTGCCAAAAATCATTCTGATAACCTGGGGCAAGCCATTGATGCAAAATGACTCTGCATTCTTACACGTACTGTCCGCAGAGCAATGATTTGTAATACCTATGTTCACTTTCTCATGGACACACCATCACAAGTAGCTTCTTCCTTACTCTTCAGATGTTCTCATCACAGACTGAGCATCCACTCTGGGACAGCACATCTGTATCCTCCAGAGTCCAGCTACAGGTATCATAGATCTTAAGCAAGAGAATGAAAGTGATCACTGGTGTCTTCACAGCTTGGAAAATGAATCTTTCCTCCAGGTAGTCAATGGGTTCCTCATCATGACCTTCTTTGCACTGTTCATCAGCTGCGGTGGTAGCGGGTCCTATTTGGATGTCCCTGAAATGAGTAAACCTTGGTCAGGTATGGGAAAGTCAGTACCTGGCCTGGACCTCTGACCTGTGCTTGCAAGATGAGTCATAGTATGGATCCCTGGTAGGACACAGATATCATCACACACCTACTGCTTTGCCACTGACATCTCTACTTCTTTTCAGGCAACCCTAGGGGCTGAATGCCATGGCACTGGTCCACAGTAACATCTAGCATGGTGAAAAGATGATCAGGATAAGAATGTATCTTGTCTCAGGAGTTATTTGGTCATTGCTGCTGTACACTGTTAAGTTTCACAGCAGTTTTTTAAGACCTGACATGTTTACAGAGGTCAGACACTTGGTGGATGATTATTTGGAGACTGAGATCCAGCCCCTTACACTAAGTGGGATGAATATAGAGGATGGTGAGGCAATGAACTATCGTTGTAACTGTGCAGGTGAGTGTGTACGTGTGCCTCTGTATGTGCATGGAGGGATGTGGGGGAGTGTGGATGAGTATTTGTATAGAGCTGTTTCCACATGTATGCATCTATATGTATATGTTCCTGCATGAGTGGGTATATGTGCCGATGTGCATGCATATGTACACCTGTGTCCACGTGTGCAAGTGGCGGTGTATCCATATGTGCACATGCCTGTATGAATGTGTACGTGTGAATGACTGCAAATGTGCATATTTGTGCATATATGTGCATGCATGTGTACAAATAGGTGTGTATACACGTGTACGTGGGGTCATACCTACATTTGTGTATAGGCGCAGGTGTGCACATGTAAGGAAAGAAAAGAGGAGCTTTTCTGGGAAAGGGATGAGAAGTAAAGCTCCTGGTAGAGCTCTCAGTGTTCTCAGTCTGGGATTGCTCATTGTGGTGGAAGGCAGTAGGACGTGACATGGCCCTGATCAAAGCACAATGGAGGGACAGGCAGAGAAGCCTTGTCTCCAAGCCTGACACAGGCTCTGGGAACATGTGAAGACTGTTGGAGTCCATGCAAAAGAACACATCTAGCCATGGAAAACAAAAGAGGCTTTTGCACCATGATTCATAGCAGTCTCATTGGCAGACTGAGAAAATATGGGCTGGAAAAGCAGACAGTTCAGCTGAACTGCTGGGCTCAGAGGACAGTCATCAATGACATGACATCCAGCTGGTGGCTGGCAGTGCCAGAGTCACTCCTCAGGGGTTCATATGCGGGCCCATATGGCTTGAAAACTTTGCCAGTGACTTCAACTGTGATATGAACTCTCCTAGAATCACAAGATCATCCAAGGTGCAAGGGATCTCAGGAGCCTCTAGTCTAAGACCCAGCTCAAAGCAGCACCAGCTATGAGATCAGACCAGGTTACACCAAACTCTAAACTTCCAGCAGCGCTGTGGATGATGTTAAATTTGGGGGGGGGGGGGGGGTG
>VYXH01000968.1:276323-325333 GCA_013397275.1 Burhinus bistriatus | reverse complement strand
GGAGAGGGGGGGGGGGGAATGTTTGACAAGCTGAATGGCTGGACCTTAAACTTCAAGACCGTGCCAAGCAAAAACCTCATGAGGTTAACAGAGGAAGAGTCAACCATAGTTATACTGTCTGTCACCCCTTACCCTTCTTTCACTCATTCTGCACCGGGTTCAGGATTACCCCCTGCATCGCTACAGCCTGGGAGCAGACTGGCTGAGCAACAATCCTGCTGCCAAAGACTGGTGGTGATGGTGGATGCCAGGGTGAATATGAGCTGGCAGTCACTCTCACTGCAAATAAGACAACTTGCTTGCTGGACTGTATGTGGAGGAGCATAGCCAGAAAGTAGAAGGAAATTATTGTCCCTCTGCTCAGTGCTGGGAAGGCTGCGCCTGGAACACTGCATTCAGTTTTGAGCTCCCTGTTCAGAAAGGATGTGGGGATCAGTCAAGGAAAACAAGGTGGTCAAGGTCTGGGGCACATGATGTGCCAGGAGAGGTAAGGAGCAGGGCTGATTTAGCAGAGAGGTGGAGAGAAGGCTTCACCTATTCCATGGGGTGAAAGGAGACTGAACAGTGTCTAAAAGCAACCCATAAATTTTTGAAGGGCTGTTACAGGGATGATAGAACCAAACTCTTCTCACTGGTGCCAGACGATACAGCAAGGGTCAACAAACACAAACTGGAGCTTAGGAGGTTCAGGTTAGGCATTAGGAAACAGTGATTCTCCAGGAGGGTGATGCAGCCCTGGGCCAGATGTCAAGAGAGTCTTCACCTGCATTATTTACAGAGTTCAGTTGTACAAAGCCCTGGTTATCCTTATCTAGTCCCAGGGATCATCCTGCTCCAGGGAAAGTTGGGCTGGAGACTTCCACAGGTCTCTTTCCACCAGCACTGTTGTGATTCCTATGGTTCAATTTCTTTGAGAATTGCTTTCCCATGGAGGTACACTCTTCTTCAGGGTGCCACTCTTCCGTGGAGGAGAAGTTATCTGAACTCTTGCAAGAGTGCACACGCTCCATACAAGGTCTTTACCCTGTCACAAATTCACAAATTCCAGGTAAGATCCTTATTGCACAGACAGAATTTCTCTTCAGCAATGAGGGGCCACCAGTATCCTTGTCCTTCCTATAGGCTTTTTCCAGGGCTTTGACCTTGGTCCCACACTTCTCCAATCCTGCAGCACAAGCAGCCCTCCCACATCAGACTCTGCCTGGATGTCATCAGAACTGCAGTGAACAGAATTATGACTGCAGGAGATAAAAGAAGTATTGCTTGCAGTGGATCTCGCTATGGCTGGGGTGTGAATCTGGCTTGGGGAGGATGCTAAACTGCAGTATCAGAAGGTCAGTGTTATTGTGACAGTAAAGCTTGATGTGGAGGGAATGAGCAAAGCAAGGTCCATGTGAAGGTCCATGACAAGGACAGGACCAAAGATGCTGAATGTCCAAAGTGGAAAGAAACATATAAGGTCCTGAGCTGCACATGGAGGGTGTGATGATGCATGGAGGCAGTGACTTGAAGATTATATGGGTGGGAAGAGAGCAAGAAGGGTCTACAAACAAGCTGAGAGAGGTCCAACAAAACACTACTTCTGTTTGCATGCTGATGGCATATCTGACATGAAATACACTGGCACAACGTTAACCAATCAGCCCTATTTGAACAAATCTGAACTGTCACAAAAAGCTTATTCCAGATCAGCACACTGAATCGTGAAGCTGTGGTATTTCTGCTGTAGCACTAAAAGCCCTCAAATTAGATTTAGCGTATCACTAAACTGTGGTTTTAAATCACAACTTGCCCATATACTCTTTCCTTTCGGGAAAACACAAGCATCAAAGGACTCTAAGGAGCTTCCCCTCCTACTCCTTCCATCTGATTTTTCAATTTGAGGAAATACATTGTGTGCTAGTTTCACCTCCCTTCTCTCAATTTCTTCCATTTTGCTGATGCCTTTGGATACTGTTCCAGTGTCTGTGAATATGCAAATACCATTTTGTTTGTCTTGCCTTGGGACAATGAAGTCTTTGAAATGTAGATGTAGGAGCTTCAATTTGTCTTGCTAAGAACCTACTTTCTCTTTAACTCTTAATTTTTGAGGCAATTCAGTAGAAGGGCTCTTCTCTTGTCTTTCACTTTCATTGCCAACTAGCCATTCACTTTCATTTAGACAAAGTGGAATATATTTCACCTGGTCACTGTTTTTGTTTGCTGAAATACATCACAAATTATAAATTTTTATAAACCATTCTTATTCAATAGCAGCAAGACAGCTGTCTATTGCTTCCCAGAATTACATGGTGTGAACAGTATACCTAAACATAGCTGAGATGTGAAGAGACTGTACAGAGCCCTCCTGGTTTAGACATGAGGACACAGGATTGTCAAATCTGAATCAAGTCCAAGATCCTTTTAGCTCCATGCTGTGTCCCTGGCTGTGGCCAGGATAAATCCTAAGGAAGATGAACAGGAACAGGTTGAGTAAAGAATGAAGCCCAGTCAATGAAGCACCAGGGAACTTACCCAGCAGAAGGTACCAGTATTTGAGAAAGGACCAATACAGAATAGGGCCATCCATGTGTCAGCAGAGATCTACCTGTCCCTGGTGACAGGACCTCATCCCTCATGAAATACCCACGTAGAAGAACTGGCAATCCCGGTGCTGTGAACCAAACATGATGCTGTCTAATTATGTGGTGTACCCCATGGTGCACTCTGCACAATCCTTTCACACCATGAGAGTGGATACAGTCCTATTTGAACTAACACAGTGAGAGCTGGCTGGCTGCACTGAGATTAAACTTCCTTTTGGCATATCACAAGAAGCTCCTACATCTTTCATGTGGTTGTTTCCACACAGAGGACTATCCATCTGTGCTGGCCTGTCCACCCCTGAGACACCTCTCCTGGTAGGGTACCTCAGTATGGTGGCAGTTCATGATGAGAAGCTAATCTGGCAGCTGCCACCTCAAGAACCAAGCTAGCAGCCCATTGTGTTGTGACTCTCCCCTGACTGAACACTTCAGTCTCATCAAAAGCCTGGCTGGTGCCTCACAACTTCCAGTTACCCAGCGCTGACATCCAGATTGCTCTTGCTTCTACAAGTGCAGCATGGTGGCTGCTCAACTTGCTACACACCATCTCCACTTTGCCCTCTCCAGAACCACCCTAACTACTGCAAATAATTAATTTAGTTCTTAACGTCAACTTTCACAGGCAATTTCACCTGTCTGCTCATGTTTGATCTTTTGACTGAAGTGATCTATTTTTTCTCTTTACTGAGGAGGTTTCAGTTACTCCAGAGATGTCTTCCTCCATGAGACCCTGATCTGCAAGTTCTGGAGACTGGAAGACATCCTGGGAAAGTCACCGACCTGCTTGCCCTGCTCACATGTTCATCCCTGAGCACCTTTATGTGGACTTTTAATCCAGGATAACTGTTATGTTCTTCTGTCTGCTTTGTTTACTCACGACTTATTCTGACAAGCACACATGCAGGTTATTTCTAGTCCTTGGGAGAAAATTTGACTGCATCTCATCATCCCATTCAGAGAGAATTATTGGATTAGGTTAATTGGGTTTAGAAAAATGTCACAGGTTGAATTCTAAGCTAGGTTCTTCTAGCTGAATTTTCTCATAATATAATATGCTCCTCTGTGCAACAAACAAGGTTTTTATTTCAAGTGTAGTTTTCACCCATGGGCTCAAATGTTCTAAAAGCATCCCTTTTTTTTGTATCTGCTTATATGGTGCAATGTTTGAAGAGGCTGGGGGGAACTCAAGACATGGGCCAAGAACAACTGCAAGAAAATACATAGATAAAGATCCACAGCATGTATTTACTAGTATGGCTTGGCTGCCTGAACTGAAGTTCATCCACAAGATCTCCAACACACTGCTCTCCACCATGTTTGTCCATCATCTTAAAACCTTAGCTTAACAAAGACCCTCTTCCCTTCATCTTCCTCCATGAAGATATACCTAACTTCCCTTGTCTTCTTAAAACTGCCCATGATAAGCTCTTGCCCACACAACTGACTCCCTCACCCTGACCACTGACTGATGAAGCCCTGGAAGAGGTTTTGACTGATCTTAAAAAAATGGTTGATAGAAATAACAGTCTGTAATTGACCAGGTTGTAAGAGCTAAGAATCAAAAAACGGTCATACAAGCCCCTATGAAATAGTCAGGATGCAGCTGTGATGAAGAAATCTTTTCACATGTGTGCAGAGGAGTCAACTCACAGGGGACCTGGCAGAGCCAGTGGAGCTACTGAGGGCTCACTTGTACCAGGGATGAATTTGCCCTTCTTGCAACTTCATCTCCATGCTTGACTAACAAACACCCACAGCAGGGGCATTTCTGCTGCTAATTCACAATGAGCTACTGGAAAGTGCCAAGATGATCTGTGGTTTGACTCTTGGTATTCAACCCCGCTTCCCGATTCCTGTCCTGACTTGGCTCATTGCTTCAGTGCTGTCCCCATGGTCTGCCTATGATCCCCAGAGAGGCAGAATTAATTCTCACTTCTTTGCTCTAGCATTGCCTGTTGCCTGATTAGTTGCCCCATGCTATCCTGCTTTGTAGGCAATCCACTCCTCACAAGTGCTGTAGTCAGGGTTGTGCATGACTGAACACCTCGAATCATGCATTGCAAAGTTTGGTCACCACTGCTTGAATCGCTCTCATGAATCTTACCAGAAGTTTACAAAAGGACCCAGGAGCAGATTTCCAGCACAAGTCAGGACTGGGGAAACAAAGGCTACAACAGCAAACAGAAAACAAAATCTGACAAGTAAATAGTGCTTAAAATTAAAATACAGTAACAGATTCTTTTCAAACACAATTTAGGGAAAGTTGTTGTGAGGCCCTGTTTGTTATCTTTTAATTTCATGATAGGTTTGTTCATTGTTGCTCCAAGTTCTCCAGAATTTAAGGATGCTTGGAACATGTCTTTAAAAAGAAAAGGAAACACTCCATATTTCATGGTAAAATTCCAAGACCTCTTAAATATACTTTCAAGAATAGAAACAGCCTTGTTAAAGGAATGAAGTGCCAGTGCAATGAAGGGTGAAATGCAATAGGAAACTGACTTGATAAAAGGATAATTCCAGTAAATGAATAACACTTCCCTTGTATCACACAAAATACATAATGCTCAGTTTATAAGAATAGCAGCTGCAGCCCTTGTTCTGAATTGCTTTTCTGGCAATGGCAAACCTGGATGGGAGCCTGTTGAGAGGATGCTTTACAGCTGAGTCTAGCTGAAGAGCATGAAGCTCCATGATCAAAAGCTATCCTAGATGATCAGCACAGCTAAAAATTGTTTCAATTAATGCCATTAATGCCATTGAAAACATTACCCCCAGTCAGCAAGAGGAGCACGTGGTTGAGTGTCCAGGGCCTGAGACTGAATGGATGGGATTCATCTGCGGTCTGGAGATGGAAAGTGAGACGTCAGGTGTGAGCCAGGTACCTGAGACTCTTCTCATACTCAGTGATGACAAAAAGGCTCAGGGAAACTCATTTGGCCTTTCTCAGTGACCATTCATCCTTTGAGGGCCTGGTTTTTCCACTGGTCATAAAAGGAGCACAGAGTAACTAGCTCAGGTGGGGACATTGAGTTATTAGTTGAAGAAGCTCTGACAAAGAGCCCTCGCCATGTCAGGACTCCATCTTTGACTAGATGGCAAGCCTTGCATCTGATTATCCCTGAAGTGGACAGTTTTTAATGCTTGCCAGAAGGAATGGGGAATCCCGCGTTTTCCTCATGGCTGTAACTCTGACTCAGCACATTACTCTGGATGAATCTCTTCCTCTGCTCTTCTACTGCTAATTACACCATAACGGCTGTAAATTTGAGGCTCAAAGAAAAGTGGTGGATCTGGGGAACCGAAGGGCAGGGTCTACAGAATGGCAGTCAGCCAGCATCACTTCTTAAGCCCGCACAGCTCCAGACAACATCACTAAGTGCCAGCCATACCATTTTCCTACCTCCCTCAAGTGCCAAGTGTTGCCTCTAAAGGCACAGCTATTGGTCATGACTCATGGGTGCCCAAGCCAGATATGAATGCACTCCCATGAGCGCTGGAGTCAAACCAGACACATTAACACTAGACGCTAACACGCAACATGCTGATTAGCCCTGCAAAGGAGGAAGGTGTGTGAACCACCTGCCTAAATCATCTCCGAGACTGGCACCAATGTATTCAGAGCCATGAGATGAGCCCCTGTGCCACTAAGCATTTCAAATGTAAGGTGTTTTCTTAATCCCATGAAAATGTTTTTATTTCAGTAGGGAGAGGAGTTGCAAGGTACTGATTTTAGAGGTTGGAGGTATTAGGAATGAGTATGTCAAGCAAGGCAATCACTTAGTCCTCCCACCTTAGAAGAGGTGTCAAGGTCCTGCAGTAAATCCACGTGGCATGGTGCTGGCAAGTGACAGACACCCCTCTGAGAATAGCCAACACTCAGGCCACACTGTGTTCACACTTATGCTGAAAGTGGTGAGTGAGGAAGAGGAGGCTTGGTCCTACCAGGCCCTCTGAAGAAGTGGGTTTCTCTTTCAGTATGGCCAACCTCTTTAAAACTCTTCTTCTAGCTGCTGTGTTGGTGGCAGAAACAGCTGGAGCCCTTCTGAGGTCAGATACTGGAATTTTAGCTAGAGGCATTTTCTGTCTCAACAGAGATGCCGCCGGTTTGTTCGGCTGAAAGATCTAAAGTAGGGGCCGCTGCAGCAGAAATCCACTTGCTTGGGCCAACCACTGCCCACCCACCCTGGAATTACTCCAACACACTCACTAGACCCCCCACCTCTTGTTTAATCTTTAATGCACCTCCAATTGCCCTAGGCTGGACACCGCAGCAGGGCAGGCAAGATAGGAGTGATGATTAGCTCCCTGACCCTGCATGCTATGCTGGGCGTTGGGAAATGTATGTCTAATGGCTGACCCTCCATCGATCCCGACTGTGTCTTCCGGGCAGAAGGAATCATTAGCAGCAGCTTATGATGGAGGGGCAAGCAATACCTTTCATTCTGCTGGGTGTAGGCACATGAAAAAGCCACAGGCACAGCAGACCTGTCCTACCTGTTCTTGCCCCCCCCTGCCCCAGACTCTCAGTTTGACTATTCTTAGGTATCTAGTGTAATAAGGAATGGGGGAGGGATGAATCAGTGTGCCCTGTACATAGCCCCATTGGTGCTTGCCTAGGTCCTTTTCTCCCTGTGATACCCATCCTGTGCCATAGGGAAGCAGCTCTAATAAGACAACTGTCCTATCTACGACCTATTTACAGCCCCTGACATCTACCCAGGCACTAACACAAAACCCCAGAAATTCCAGGTGCAAATCTGGAGACAACTGCATTTCACTACTTACCCAACCCCTAACGTCTATGCTAAGCTTTGATGAAAGACTATACTAGAACAGAAATACGCACAAGGAGGGAAAAGGATCAGGAGAGTCACGGGCCCCCACCAAAGAGGAACTTCTCCAAAGCTGGAGGAATCCAAGATCTAGCATCCTACTATATGACAACAAGTGAGGGAAATCACATGAGAAAAGACAAAAGAAAATAGCAAAAGAAATTGATTTTATGTCCAAAACATGAAATAAGGGAACTTCTCTAAATCTAAATTACCCTCTGAAGAGGGTAGATTTAGATTTAGATTTAGTTTAGATCTCAGGAAGAAATTTTTCACTGTGAGGTTGGTGAGACACTGGCCCAGGTTGCCCAGAGAAGCTGTCTGCCCCATCCCTGGAGGTGTTCAAGGCCAGGTTGGATGGGGCTTGGAGCAATCTGGTCTAGTGGAAGGTGTCCCTGCCCATGTCAGGGGGTTGGAACTAGATGACCTTTAAGGTCCCTTCCAACCCAAACCATTCTGTCATTCTATGATTCTTTGGTTCCCTCTGTCCAATGAATAAAAGGAGCATTTGGGGACAACAAAAGAAGGGGTTGAGAACCTAACTGTGGAAGAAGAAAGCAGAAAGAAAATCAAGAGATGAAAGAGCTTAGAAGATAGCTGGATAGCTCCGTTGCTATCATGTCCCATGGACTAGGCACCAACAGTGTAAAGGCTTCCTAGAGACAAGAATAAAGATAAATTCCCTGAAGGGAATTTCTGTGAGAGAAAGCAACTGGTTAAGCCATACTGAAAATGTGTTTTGTCCAGGTCCTATCCAGAGTCCACGTGATGGGCACTGCTCTGCGTATGAATGAAACCTCAGTGGTGATATGAGAATAAACTTAGATGGCAGGAAGAATTTACTCAATTGAAAATATCATTCAAGATCATAGAATCATGGAATGGTTTAGGTTGGAAGGGACCTTAAAGATCGTCTCGTTGCAACTCCCCTGCCATGGGCAGGGACACCACCCACTGGACCTGGTTGCTCAAAGCCCCATCCAATCTGGCCTTGAACACCTCCAGGGATGGGGCAGCCACAGCTTTTCTGTGCTACCTGGGCCAGGGTCTTACCACCCTCACAGTAAAGAATTTCTTCCTAATATCTCATCTAAATCTCCCCTATTCCAGTTTGAAGCCATTACCCCTTGTCCTATCACTACATGCCCTTGTAATACGTCCCTCTCCAGCTTTCTTGGAGGCCCCTTTCAGATACTGGTGTCCCTGGAGCCTTGTCTTCTCCAGGCTGAACAAACCCAACTCTCTCAGCCTGGCCTCCTAGCAGAGGTGCTCTAATCCTCTGATCATCTTCGTGGCCCTCCTCTGGACCTGCTCCAATATGTCCATGTCCTTCTTATGCTGAGGGCTCCAGAGCTGGACAGTGCAGGAGCCTTGTGTAACAAGAACTTTGTAGAGAGAGCTTTAATGAAGTCGTGCATGGTAGTATCAAGATCAGTAACACTTGAATCAATTAATTGGCTGCTGAAACAGAAGTGAATACACTGAAATCATCATGCCCACAGCTTGGGATGGGGAGACAGACCATTTCAACATATGTCAGACCCAACAGATGACACTTACTACAAGGCTAGTGCTTATTCCAGGGGCAGTGACTGAAGCCCCTGAGGACATGCACGGCATATCCTCTGATTTACTCCATAGTCTTTGGTTCTCCACACTAGCTCTTGGTCACACATTAATTTCTCATCTGTTCCTCTGTTTCTTCTTTGTATGGGAAAGGGTGGTTGGTGATGGCTGTGCCCTTTTGTTTGTCATCCAGCAACACACAAGGGCAATTGCAGCCTAGAGGGTCAGCCATGCTGGATTAAGAATATTTATGTCTGTTCTTTGTAATTTCTGACAAGCAAGAATCAGTATGCTCAGAAAAGTGCTTTCTGGGTTATAGTCCTCTCCTTGTACCAGAGTGCAGTAACCACACATAAGAAATTACGCTCCTCGATCCCACCGTTACGGGTGCCAAACTTATTAACCACTAGTCACTATCAGACTGAAGCAATCTGATGGCAACAAGCCTTCTACATTTGTGCAATTCCCCTCTTCCTTCTCACCCCTACTCTTCCCACCCTCTGAACATCTCACCTCTGGTTTTCATGGCTGCATCACATGAAGTTTCAGCTCTGTTCAGTGGCTGACTCTACCCATAAGCTTTCCTCCTCCCCTGATGCTGTCCAGAGACAAACTCCAAATTTACAGCAGAAGGTGCTGTCAGGAGTTTGTAAATGTACATCTTTCCATTCTATGTTCCTGAATTACATCGCTTTTCTATTACACATTGTCAGGGATATAGAGACATACCCCAGGATATCACTGTTACTTCTGTCTTGGCAGTGCCTCCCAGCTTTGTGCTATTAACACATTAAATTAAGACACTGCTGACGTGGACTTTTCAAGAAAAGATCAGACCAAAACAGCTCAGCTCCAGTGTGAGGGTAACAAGCCTGGTGGGTAAGATGCAAGTGGATTCATAAATCTTGTTTTCACTTGAGTCAATGAAGTAGGTTAGAAAAACACAGCCTACCTCCAATGACAATAAGGTGTCTCCCAGGAGTGAGTATGAAATTTCATTATGAAACTTCATGCCATGCCCCCGGTTCGGTCCTGGTTCTGGTATTATGAGAATTTTCATTAGTTAATGATTAGGATACTGGAATAAAGAAAATACCTTTTCTGAACCTATAGGTGATGGCAACCAAGCAAGGTCTTCCTCCATGTTAAAAGACAAGATAAGAACTCATTTCAAATGAGTTCAGTTTTCACGGTTTTTTAGGAAAACAGTTGCTTTATCAAACCATTTGACTGGTCTATCACAATTGTCCTCTGATAAACCAGTGTTTTAGCCGAATACAACTTCTTCGATTACATGTTCCATCAAAATCCTTTGCTTAGTACTGAAATCAAATATACAAACCTACAGCCACTCCCATCACCTTTTTTCTCTCCCCTTTTATTCCAAGGCATTGATCTTTTCAAGGCATGCAGGACAGTTTGATAAGAACTGAATGGTGGTGTCATATAACCACCCAGATTTAGCATGATTTTGGATGACCAGCACAGCTCCGTAAGTGTCGTCCTGGATGTGGATAATGTAAATAAGGGAGTGAGGAGGAGCAACTAGGGCAGGGGTTCAGACATATCTGAAAGAAGATTAAGGGAATGCTACTTCATTGTCCATATTGCCCACAGCACGATGCTGTCCATCAACATATAATTCTCTTACTTTTGCTCTCCACCTGCTTGCCCAGGTGATGTAACTTGTCCATTACTTTATCCTCCTTCATCTGACCATCTCTTCCAACTGTGGAGTTCACACAAGAATCTCCCAACTTTCTTTTCCATTTCTCAGTTTGACGTTTGTCTAAGTCATGCTAGTCTTTAGCTCAAAAGGATTCACTGCAGTTAGATTTATCTGCTAGGAAGAAATTGTTTTTAATAAATGCACCCTGAGGGTGGAACATCAAAACCCATTCTCATATCATCAACTCTGAAATTAGCTGTTGACCTTGATTTTGTTGTCATGATTTACCCTTCTTCGCAGAACTGGGAAGAATTCTGTTTATGGCCACCTCCATTTTCCTTTGGGTATGCCCTACTTTCATAGGAGCATCTTCAATCCATCCCAGCATTGCAAAGAACAGTGGTGGATACTTCTATTCCCCACCACAGTTTTTGTCAGCCTCAAATCCACATTTTGTATTTTATTTCTAGAAGATGTAACACTTTTCTATTTTTTGGATCTTCTTTGACAAATTACCAACTCATCAAATATTTACCAGTTAGAAATTAATCTCCCTTGCATAGAGAATGCAATAGAATGAACACAGAGATCAGCTTAAATCATGGGTGGGTTTCCTATGCAAGGCATGGGTGTCCAGTCTAAACCAATATAAAAATCTTAGACTGATAAGTGGAACAACTGTTGTTGCGGTTAGCAAGGCAAACCGAAATGGAGTTAAAAGACCAACATCTCTCATTTACAGGGAACAGAGATCTAGAGGGGTAGCAGATACAGTGAAATACAGTACTTCATATGAAACTGTACCTGTGAGACAGAAATAACCTAAAAAAATAAGGAGAGGGGAAATGATGTTTTAAAAAACTAAATGTCACATCGATGTTGTCTCCTTCAGGAAAGCTAGAAGATATAAATCCCATGAGATATATGTGGCATGGGTGCTTCTTAAGATATGTGATTTATAAAGGACTGGTTCTGCCTCCAAGTTGAGACAAGTTTCGGGTCTTATATTTTTTAGAAGTGAGCGTGCTGAGTTGCAGGCTTTGCAGTGGCAGCTGATATTGTGAAGTCAGGGCAGAAGAAAGGAATTCCTCCAGTCTCTGTGACATTGGAAGGACCATGTCCAGTCAACCAGTCACAGGAAATTTCTTCCTGCCACAAATGCAGTAAGAAGCAAGGGACTTAAATTTCCATAAAAGCAACTTCAGTTTGGCATTCAGTTTTGTTTTGCGTGTTGGGTGGGGGTTTTGTTTGTTTGTTTGTTTTTCTCCTAACTGGACAAATAGTGAAGCAATGAAATAAATTGCCTAGATAACTGTAGAAACTCTTTCACTGTTATCTTTGTTCAAGCCACAGGCTTGTCTTATCTGTCCCACAATGCCACAACATGCAGCTCCTATAAGCTCTCCATTCCCCCCATCCTGTTCACTCCCTCCCTATATTTTTGCATTTTGGTAAGTGATAAGGAATCCAATAAAGACTTCTGCAGGAATTTGTAGCAACACATTCCTTTTCCATCATCATCTGCACTTTGAGCAAAGCTCTTCTCTTATATATCTCTTCTGACAGAATATGAAACCACAGGTATTTTAAGCCGAGACAAAGAAAGTAGAGGGCTGTAATCCAAACTGACAGCAACATTATTAATCAGGGAAGAAGAGGCTGAGCAGAGCAGATATTGCTCAGAGATCTAAGAAATGGCATCGTGTTGGGAGGGGGCTCCCAGGTAGTTCTGGGCATTGTGGATGGGCTGCAGAACCTCTCGCTTAGAGGACACCGTATCAGTCCCCAAAGGCAATAGTAGGAGCAGAGATATAAGACCATCCAGTGTTGAAGCACACCCATTCCCAGCATCTGCTTTTCTTCGGAGCCTAGTCTGAATGCTATTGCTTTGATCAGATCACTGATGAAGGGGCAAAAGCAGGGCAGGCACTTTTTTCAAAATGTCTTAGTAAGATTTTGACCAGTACAGGGCCCTATTCCTAACAGTGCTATCTTGGATGTAGTTTTAGAATCTGTGTTTGCTCGTTTCAGTAGCAGGTTGTGCCATCACCATATCGACCAGGTTCTGATTCAACTAGAAGGGGAGCTGAGATACGCCGTGCGAGATACCTGCATGGTGCACTCCAGAGTTAGAAAGGGGATAAACACTGCAACGCTGCAGCTGGAGATGGACTCCCCCTCTACAGTCTAGACACCTGTGCACTTTGATAAAATGCGCTCCCAAATACTTTTACAGTTGATGTAGAAATAAGGGAGTTGAGTTAAAGAAGTCCCTGCCTCTCTGTTGACATAGTCAAGACGCTCAAACTCAAGGGTCTCCACAGTGTTTGCATGAAGTCCATGAGTCCTAACCATGCTATTTAAATAAGCTTAGTTACAGTGTAATCTAGAGTATTCTTTAAACCCAGGTTCTGGTTTTAATTACACAAGATTATTTAGGTCTTCTGCAAATTTTACTGATAATAATTTACACTAGTCCAATCATCAGCATATTTGCTCCTGTGCCAGGAGCAAAACCCTCTCTGAACATCCTTATTAGAGAATAATTCCCTTGAAATTGCTTTATCAATCTCATTTATATTGATTCAGAATGGACAATAGGTATTTTGGATTTCTAAAACAGAACATATTCTGTCACTACCTAAAATGAATGACTTTAGATATGGAAAGTGTCCTTCATACCTAGAAAAGAGAAGCATATCCTACTTAATTTATCGAAGAGGGAGATAAATGGCAGACATGGAAGGAAGATAATTCCAAGAACAGATACGTGTTTATTCTAATAGGTAATGGACAATGTGAGTTAGCAGTTTGCAGCTGAAGCTAGACAGACTTGTATTACATCTCATGTCAGCTTTTCCATCATTTTCTGGGCATCAGTGAAACCAGTCCACAATTCAACAGGACCTTTTCCCCTCCTCCCCCTAGCTTCTCCAGTAACCCAAGATTTGTTAAACAGCATTGCTAATGACTCCAAGCTTCCTAGCCAATTCCTTGTAACTTCACAGCTGCAATTTATTTGACCCAGTCACTACAAAAAGACATAACATCTTGCATAGAGGCCAAAGGGACAGGAAGGAACCAACTGTTGCAGTTGAACATAACTGCATCATCACATCAGTGGTCTGCAACTCTGCCTTCTAAGAGGGCTTTAGAATTGCTGTATTTCTGTTTATTAGTAGAGAATTATTTCAGTCTAGGAGAAGTGAGTCAGTATTCATTTACTTCTCTTCAGATCAAAGAAGCAGAAATTGAAGCACAGGAGAATTAAGGAATAGCCTCCAGTCACTACAAACCTCTTTGGTCTCATGCTTTAGAATCTATACCTTTCTTTTCTTACATTTGTTTGCTTTTTAAACAACCAAATTTATAGAATCATAGAATGGTTTAGGTTGGAAGGGACCTTAAAGATCACCTAGTTCCAATCCCCCTGCCATGGGCAGGGACACCTTCCACTAGACCAGGTTGCCCAGCCAACCTGGCCTTCATCCCTTGGGATTAGCAATGCAGCCAAAGTAGTAACCTGACCAGCCACAAGTTTGTAAGTGACTGTGACAGGTTTTATCTTCTCAGGAGTTGCCTTGCAGGATCATAAGCAGACGACGTGGTGGACCCTGCAGCCAAGCCAGACCAGCCAAAGTTAAAATTTCAAGGGAAACCAGGTTGAAAAATTGTGCCTTATTCACAGATTGGGGAGTTGGCTCACAGCATAGTGACGGTTGAAGGGTGATGCTCTGAAGGTGGTCTTCTTTCCCAATCAAAATCTCTTCAGTCACTCTGGACGCTGAGCTCTTCGGAGGTTTACATGAATTCTTATTGAAATAGTGGAAAAAACCTCAACGGCAATGGAAGATAGCTCAGGAACAAATGCTCCTATACTGTTCATTACTCTTCCGAAGCCCCAGGATGCTCTTAGGTCAAACTGAATTCTACACAGAGGTAGACTGGGACAACATCACTCCTTCATCTGGAATCCAGACTCATACTGCAAAACTTCTCCAGGAATGTGCATGCCCTTATTTACTAATGTTGATGGCAATTAATATTTGTGTTGTGTTAACATCTGGAAGCCTAGTATCAGCCTGGGCATCTTTATACTGTCCTGCCCAAAACATAATGATTGAGGGCATGGGGGAGCTGCCCATGGTCACAGACACATCAACAACAGAGCTAGGAAGGTGATGTTGGAGTCATGCATCAGAGGAGAGGATGGCCATGCTGCTCTGTCCCCCAAAAAACCTTTGCTTGGATGCCAGGAGCTGAGGGTTGGGGAGGGCGCTGCATTATCGTTGTAAAAACAACCTAATATGACATGCCGCTGTCTGTCTTGCAGAAATTTCATTTGACCTTGGGCTATGAGCCACAGACTAAACCTCCTGTTCAAACCTGACCCAGCTCTTTCCACAGCCCGAGCAGGAGGAAACGTGAGATGTAACGCTGGCAGCTCTGTTTCCTGATGTGTGTCACCCTCCCCCTTCAGCAATTCCCCTGTCCTTTCCGGAGCCAGGGTGGGATAAGAGCCCTCCGTCCTCCACAACACCTGCATGGGCTGTGGCTGTCAGAGCCCCTGGGCACGCAGGGCCAGCTACAGAGCAGCTCAGCACAGAGGAGGGGAAAACATGTTTAAGGAGATTTTTTTTTTTTTTTTTAATAAAAAGTGTGCTGGTTTCAGGTGACCTCAGGGTGTTTTTGGATAGCAGGGAGGGGATCATTCTCCCCCTCTCCCAAGTCAATAACACAACAGTCACAACCTGCATCAGTGCAAGCTGCTGATCTTTATTTCTCCGTCTTCCATGCTGCTGGGCTTGTCCAGGCAAACAGGCAAGCATCTGCTGGCAAATGCGGTTGGGAAAGGGTTTCCCACCTCATCTGCACTTGTCTCCTGGCTTCTGCTCTCCCTGTGGGTCACTTGTGCCCACAGGTGGGTGATGCTACAGTTTCTTAGTCATGTTCTTGCTGCTCTTTTTCATTTCCCCCATTCCCTTCTCTCCATCGCTAGACCTGCTGAATTCAGGGAGGGGTATAAGGATTAAACACCGGGGGAACTTGCCCCAGAATTGAAAGAGAGAGAGGAAAATTAAAACAAGCTTTGATTTTGGACTGTAACTGAGGTACATGAAAGGGGACAAGTACCTTTTTACATCTTGCAGCTCTCAGAGACCAGGTGACTTTCTGATGGGAACTGGAGTGACTGTATGAGTACTCCAACTCATACCCTGCTGACAGCTCTTCTCAGGACAAGCACAAGTCCCAAAAGCTGGAGAGAAGTGCCCTGCAGATGAGCATCAATCATAGCTGTAGCCACACGGGGAGCTGGGAGACCAACAACCATTCTCCCTTTCTACGTGTAATACATCTTCTACCTGCATGGTTGAGCAGCCTGCTTACCAGGTATGGCTGAATTTGGCCCTGCTTACCCTGCTAACCCCAGCCATGCCCCCATGCTCCCGAGGTATTTTTGCACTGGAGCTTGCCTGGGGCAGTGCAATGCCATGAATAACTTTCCTACTAGAAGCAAGAGGGGATGGAGAAATGGAAGAAGCGGGTGGGTTTTGGCAAGAGCAGCACAGAGGGAAGGATAAAGAATCTGGGTTGAATCAGAGGTGGGGGGAGGGAGGAGAAACTGAATATAATGCAAAGTGAGGTAGGGAACATTGGAGGAAAGCCAGCAAATCGGGTCAGGCAGCAGTCAAGAAGTTGGTATTGAGGCAACTACAGGGCATGGACTTGTGTCTCAACAACGGGATCAGGCAAGCTTAGACTCACAGCAGAGCCCTTCCTAGGGCCAACAGGTGACTTGGAAGAATAACTGATTGAATAGGTAAGAGCTGAATCCAAGAAGACCTCCTTCTAGGGACATTTCAGCAGCGTGTAGTGTCTTGGTCAGCCGCTTCATCCTGTCCATGCACAGAGCGGTGTCACTACACCTGTCAGGGTCAGGCAGGAGACCTGCAAAACGCCCAAGAACAAACACCTGGAGCAGTGTGTGTAGCCAGGGATCCGTGGAGGTGACTTGGGGTGGGAGGGCGGGGGGAAACGCAACAAAGCTGTTAAGCGGAGTTTTGCACAGACATCTAAAATTTCTCTACATAAGCCGGGGTCTATCGAGGTGCAAAGCAGCTGAAATGTGAGCACACACACGCCTCTAGAAATGATACTGCACCTGGCACTAAAGCAAATGTCTTATAGCTCAGCACATGCTGGGCCCAGGATCTAACATCTAATATCAATTCCCAGCTGCCTGCAGTGATATAGGAAAGCAGTTGGCAGCACATAGAGCAAAGGTGACAAAATCTAAGTGCCCTGTTGTACACTTAGTTAAAAGCATCCCCATAGGGGATCTTGATTCTGCAAGGTCTCTAAAACAGGGCTAGCAGCTGAGCAGTTTTAATATAACATTTGGAAGGGACCTTTCCCATGTCATCTTGGGACTTATTTCTGCATCCAAAATGTTTTACCAACAGATATTGACAATATCATCAATATCTGATAGAACCTAGGCATCAATATTTGCAGACCTGATATTCTAACTGAGACAAAAAGGAGAAGAATCTCCAAAATACTCTGGAAAATATTTGTGACACTGGGTTAAAAAACAGCAGAGAAATTTAAGTTCAGGGGGAAAATATGCACCTTGATAGGAAATGAGGAGGGAATTGGTCTCTTTTCCCAAGTAAATGGTGATACGATGAGAGAAAATGGCCTCAAGTTACACCAGAGGAGGTTTAGATTGGATATTAGGAAAAGTTTCTTTACCAGAAGGCTGCCCAGGAAAGCGGTGGAATCGCCATCCCTGGAGGTATTTAAAAGACAGGTAGACGTGGTGCTGAGGGACATGGGTTAGTGGTGGTTTTGGCAGTGGTAGGTTGACGGTGGGACTTGATGATCTTAAAGGTCTCTTCCAACCTACGTGACTCTATGATTCTGTGATCAGTAAGTATGGGAAACGTGCCTCTGTCCACAGACAAAAGGGATACAAAGCTTTCAGAAATTTGTATTTTGATGGGTAGTTTCTATCTGGTGTGGATGCCAAAATGTCTTAACTATAGGCATTAATATTTAAAAAGTTCTATATAATGTGGGATACTAATAGGAATGGGTAGTTCAGCTCGGAGCTGACAGAGATGATACCATCCAACGCTGTCAACTCAGGTTTCTAATCAAAGCCTTGGGACAATGTGGGTGCTGGAAATAAGAGAGTCATGCTAGGTCCAGAAGAGCCTGCAAACGGTGTCACGCCTTTTGTATTTTGAAAATGTGTTCTGGCAGAAACTTTTCACAAAGCCTTTCAGACAGTTGCAGAAGAAAGGCATTAGCAAACACATCACAGGTTGCAGAGGCTATTGTCCCAGGCTGGTTGCAGAGGCTATTGTCCCAGGCACAGTTATGGGATTTAAAACTAGTATAAGCTGGGAAAAAGCTAGCAGCGTTCATTTGCACTAAATTTTTAATATAGATGGCCTGCTCTGGGCAACACCTATTTCTTTCCCTTAGATGACTCATATTTGCAGCTTAGGCTTTCAGACATCTAAGGTTAGGTCAGAAATCCCTAAAGCATTCAGTTTGAGAAAACTAGAATCTGAGGCACATACAAACATATGTCCGAGAATAAGTCTTGAGTCCTGGCTCTGCCATTACAGAAACCAGAGCACAAAAAGAGGTTTTGCAGAAGTGGTGCAGGTCAGCGAAGGCTCTCTAGGCGGGTGCAGACGGCTGATTTCCAGCCACGGAGTTGCTCCCATTACCCCTACGTGTTAGAGCAAGCGCTGGCTCTGAAGAAGCCAGAGCATCGAGCGGTGTTTCAGTATCCAGGCTGGTAATGTGAACAGTGGTGAAGCCATGCTAAGGACACACAGCTCACACCTTGCAGGTGTCACTGTAGAGGATGTTTGATTTGCACGGTAGTTTAGATGAAATTGTGGGTGAGAGGGGAAAATTGCTTGGTTGGGAATTGCCAGAGCTATCCCATCGTGGTAATACCGTTGACGTGAAACAGGAATCTGATTTGTGCTATTTATTAATTGCTTGCATTGAGTTGCTCCCTCAAAGCAATGGGACATTGACCATCCATGATGCTACTCAGAGGAGCAATCTGGCCTAGAGGATGCTAATCTGTCAAGAAAAGGCATTTTCACCATTTCCTCCATCTAAGATGTGACTTGCAAACTACCCTGTGCTTTTTGTGTTTGGGAGAGTTTTGCTACTCTCTTGCCTGGTGAGAGCTGTGACTTCAAAGAGCTTGCTGGAGGCCTTCACTGCCTGGCAGGGTGATGGCAGGGCTGGCTGGGAGCCATCACAGTGTGTCTACCCCAAACCCAGCACAACTCCCCCAAAAACAGGAGGCCTGCCCAGTCCCGAGGCTCCAGCTTTTCTCCATCCAGCACGGCAGGGGATTTTCAGCATGGCCGCACAAATGAGTAGGCATCCTACTTGCCTCGTTTGCCAGAAGCTCTTTCCCGTGACATTTTAATCCCACTGCGACAGGAGCAAGGAGTGTGAGGAGGTTTCATCGCACCCACCCAGTGCAGGCGCAACCCCTCCACTCTGTGTACACTCAATAGGATGGAGAAAATAAATACCTCAAGTCACAGTTAGCCCAGGAACAGATGATCTCAGCAACGCCACCTGGCTACTAAGGGCTTGGCTGGCCCCTTGTGTGCCCAGGCTCTGTGCTGCCTGACACTGCTGAGGGAGAATGGCACATCTCACCATGTTCTGCCACCCAGTTCTCCACCAATGCTCCTTTTCTTCTAGGACCGTTTCCTCTCACAGCAAGATTTGAAGTTTCCATTTAGTCCATGGCCGTGGACTTAAGAGCCCTGCTGCCTTTAGGTGCCGTGAAACAGTTGACAGGCAAAAGTGGCCTGTTAGGATATGCCTAAGGTGACATACTGGGACAGATGCAGTCTGCGAATGACTTGAAACATCACACAGGCAAAGCCTGCCTCTCCTCAGCATCTCTTCCTGACCTGAGGGCTGATTTCTTATTGTCTCCATGCTGTGCCGCTGAGCATCCAGAAGAGCATGGTAGCCACTGCTGCTTCTTAAGACAACAGAGCCAAGCCGGGCAGGAACTCTTATTGCACCCTGGGACACTGCCCAAAAATTCCCCAGTTGCATTCTTCATCCACCAAGGAGGTTAAGCAGATACCACTGCCTCACTGGGGCAGGGGAAGCATTAACTGGGGACAACTGGGGATGCAAAACAAGCCACAAGAAGGGCTAAGACTGGCATCTCCCCAGGAAGCCACATGATGCTTATCAGTGAAGAAGCTAAAGAGGCTGTGTGGCTCTCCCTGAACTTCCACGAAGGGTGGTTACCCCAATTCAGTAGTTCTGTTTTGGGCAGGGGGGAAACATTCCTGGGGACACCAAGCTGACTCAAGCACAGACGTTCCTAGCACAAGGCCAGTGCTAGATCTGTTCCCCCTTGTCTCATCCAGTCCCCAGGAAAATGCCACTGACCTTGTGAAGCCTGTCCATGGAGACATACTGCCTGCTTTATCTTTCCTGGGAAGCACATTTTGCATGGACTGCACTGCTCCAGTTGACAAGCTATGCTTGCGGCAGAACTTAGGAGACAACAGAGACTGCTTGAAGAGCTGCTAGCCTGGTGTCATCACTGCAGCACAAAGCCAGCTCCACCATCCCTCCCTGTAAAAAGTATGGTCTGATGTTCCTCTACATGTCCACAGGCTTCCCTTAGAAAACTGCCCTTGTGTCTCCAGGGAGAATCTGAGGAGCACAGGGTACCTACAGCCTTTCAGGCTGAGCAACTTTTGCACCAGTTGCATCAGCCCAGTTGACAAGTTCCACAACTAGTCACAACCAAACAGCTGCCACAGAGGCACCAGCAGCAGAACAGAGCAACCAGGTACACGAGCATCCAGTTTGTTTTGCTGCAACAAGAAATATGCCACTGACATGTTCTTGATGGGATTTGGCTCACTAGTGTCACATCTGCTTACCACAAACATACCTGAGCTCAGCCCACCTGGCCAACCCTTACTGTTTCTAGTTATCTTCTGGAGAGGGTGCAGATAAAGGAGAACTAAAGGAATAACATCAATGTGCCAATGGAGGAATGGAGTTATTCAAAGCCATTTCCCGGTGATGTTCCTTGAAAGGCAGAAACGTATATTCTTAGAAAGCGACTGGCATTTATTGACTGACAAGAACACCAGCAGTGCAGACACTAGTGCAATACTGGACAACACAGCCAGCTACACAAATACGCATGTTATAATCAAAGGGATTATATAAAAATTGGACAAGGTACAAGCAGGACTGTAATGCAACTTAAAACCCATAGCACAATTTTGTTTCTAGAGAATACGTAAGAAATATAAATAACATTGATACTTCTTGTCACAAAAGTTGTACATCTTGAGGTAGACAAATGTTTTGTTTCCCTTAAAGCACAGCCTTTTTTTTTTCCAAGTGACATATTATTTTGTTGCAAATTGTCCTTCCAGTCTTACACAAGGTGTTTGAGGGTGCAGAAGTGGCTATTGCACGAGTGGGGTTTGTTACTCTGCTCATTAGTGTTTCTTGGCTTACATGGCCCTATTTATTGATCTAATAAAGCACCCGTGGCCCCAGCATTGCACTGCCCCTCCATCACACCAACAGTGCTGCATGGATCCCTGGTTAAGTCTCAAGGAATTACTGGTGTCTAATCATTTTATGGGGCATCCTCCAGATATGCGATTTCTTACCAAGCAGGCTCAGCTCTTGTGGCCCATCCACACCAGGACTTGATACTACTCAGTAAAACTTTTCTGATGGGTTGTTATTTCCCTCCTGCAATAAGCATACTGGATCGACTACTACCAAACCCAGCACCACAACACACCAGGAGAGGCAGTAAAAACTGGACTAGGAAGTACACACAGGAATGGGGAGTAACCTGTGTCCGCAGAGTAGCCATTGTGTGGGTAGTGAGGATCCCAGCCAGGTTAGGAGTATTAGAGCTATCGCTGTTCTCAGGTTGCTTGGATCTTAGGTACAGAGGAAAGGATTCATCTTGAATCAAATACCTATACAGGAAAGCATGTGCAGCTCAGATTTGTGCCATCGATAGTCATGTTGAGGTACATTTGCACTTGGGAAAGAAGTTTTTTTTATAGCTAGGGCATGAGCTTTCACCTTTGCTGCTGGAAAGATTTCCATGTAAAGACTTAAGTATGATCCCCTTATATCTCCAGCCTGTCATTCCGGTAACTTCTTTGCACATATAACCAAAGAGGTGGCACATCCACTGGATTTGTAGTACATTGTAAGGTGTGCGGCATGGTTAGAAAGCTCACATACAGACCAAATGGAGGCCCAGGTTTTCACATCCCATATCTCCAGGAGGTGGCGGAAGAGCTTTGCTCAAGATGATGCTTGGTCTTGATTCTTGAAGAAAATACAATTCAATTCTCAGAATACTGAATGCCAAACAGACCCAAGTTTTGTTTCCTGGTCACACAAAGGCTCCCATAGCTGTTAGTTGAAGTAAATCACATTTCTGAATATCAACCCAATTTACATCAAGTTTTGGTGATAAAACAGCCCTGGATAACTGAAAGAAAAAAAAAAGAAAGAAAAGGAAAACTAAGCTATCTGCCTCAAGCAAACTTTTTCACTCCCTTATCCATACCACCATTTCTAAAAGGCTTAGTATTGAAGGATACCAAAAAGAGTGATATCAACATTGCCTCGAACTCAAAATGTGCTCAAGCCTTGTCCCCAGACCTCATATGGGAAGTTTTAAACTATTTATTTCCCATCAGTTTTCATTCTTTGATTTCCAGACTGAGAGAGGCTGTCTGTTCTGACTGGCAGGGGTTGAATGGAAAGCTTTTCAGCTGTGACAGGGAGGGGTTGAAACAGGCTTTGAGTTAAGCTTGCAGAGCAAAGCCAGAGGACATTGGACTTCCTTGTCCAGACTTGGCTTAACAGTTCACAACAAAAATTTGCTTCAGTCAAATGCCAAACCTCCATATTCCACTGAGCCCAAACTCAACCCAAGGATACCACAGAATGAACCGTCTCTTCCTCAGATCTTCTCCATTTTCTCCATTTTCTCCATTTTCTCCATTTTTCAAGCAGCTCTGAGGCATGCAGAGCAAGGAGATGCAGGCGCAAAAGTCCACTTTGGTACATGAAAAAACAGTACTTAATTGTCCCCTGAATTATCTTTTTGTCCAGTTCTTATTCAACAATACCTGTGTGGTGCCAGGACTTCCAGGGACAACCTCACCTTTCAATTTACTTTGTTTATGTTATTCTTTGACTTCAACAAAGTTCTTTTGAGATCATCATGGGACTGTGCTAACCCAACACTCAAGACAAAGGGCAGCTCCACCTCATAGTTGCTGGCAGCAAGACTGGACAAAAACATGGTATGGCATAGACGCTGCCAGTTTCAACAGATCACAGCTCAAATGGTAACACAGATCACTGCTAAAAACCTCCATTTGTAGAGGTAATCCCTGCACATTTCACAGACGCCAGTGTTTTCAGTAGCAAAGGACTTGGTGACACCACTGAATGCCCATACAACACGGGCTACACACACAAAACACAAGTTCAAGTGCTGCAAAGCAGTATCCAATTCTGCCTTAAATGTCTCTTCTTTGCCTGAAAAAGTGCCGAAGGACCACTTCAGTCCAAAATATCCACACTGAAGGGGCTTGATCTAGTTGCCTAAACAAAAGTGTCTAGTCCCCTTGTCACAAACCTGTCCTTCAGTTCCCACTGACATCGGTGTTTCAGCTGCAAGGGACACAAATAACCAAAGCTGCAAGTTCTACTAGTCTGACCATATTCCTCTCTGCCTAAATAGTCATCTTACTATCCTTCTGGTCCTGTTTTTCAGTCTGTTGTGCAAAACACCTAACATGCCTCTGAAATACATTCACTTATTACTCGAAGCATTGCAACATTTGGAGCCAGATAAAGGATATTATTAAAACAACACTTTCTGCTGTGCGGAAGCCGAGCTGGCCTTTAGGACAGGAGCACTAGCTTATGGATTTGAAATGCTCTTGACAGGAAAATGAAAGGTGTTAGTAACATGTTTCCTTCCACAGTCACTGCAGAGCAGGACCAGGTCATTGGAGAAGACTAAAAGACTGGCCTACACATCTGTTCTTGTGTGTTTTTCTCCTCTCTTTTTTTTACAGGAATAGTACAGAAGAGTGAGTCTGAGCAAGACAAAAAGCTTCACTTTGAAATGAGTGCACTCTGCAGGTACCTGGAGGGTACACAAAGGGCCCTACAAAGACCAGCCAGGTCCAGGGAGGCTCCTGTTTAGCCTGTAGCCCAACAGCCACCTCAACCAAGCTCCAACAAGCTGTTACTGGAGTTACTGGGGAGGGGAGAAAACAGATTTTTCACTTATGTGTGAGATGGATGGTAGATCCTTTCCAACAGGTCCAAGTTGGGTTTCATAGAATCATAGAATGGTTTAGGCTGGAAGGGACCTTAAATATCATCTCGTTCCAACCCCCCTGCCATGGGCAGGGACACCTCCCACTAGACCAGGTTGCTCAAAGCCTCATCCAGCCTGGCCTTGAACGCTGCCAGGGATGGGGCATCCACAGCTTCCCTGGGTTTGGAGGGCAGGGGTACATCAGAGCGTCATAGACCTGCTCCCAGTGTGCAGTCTGAGAGTTCCAACTGCAAGAGTCAAACACAACGCTGCTCAGCAGCGTCACTTGGAGTTTGGTAAACAGAAAGTTCTTAAGAGAAGACCTAACACTCAAAGTGACATAAACAGCCTGTTCTTTTAAGAAACAAGAGAGCAGATTCATAAGCCCTCACTGGGATGCAGCCATCAGCAGGCGACGCTGACCCAGATAACATTACCAGGAGGTTACAGAAGTGTGCTTTCTTCTTCAAACAACTTCATGGCAAAGCTGGAAACAGAACATACCATTGAAAATGAGTTCTGTCCTGACTTCTTGCCTGCAGTGACCTTGTGCAGGTCCTGTTGCCTGATCTGCACGATGCATGAATCCCAACCTGCAGTGGTGTGCCTGCTCGAACCCCCTTAGTTCACTTTGTCAACATTAGCCCAAAGAGGAAATAAAAAGAAACAAGACCATCAAGAACACTTTCCACCACCTAGGAGCATCTTAGCTGCTCTCACATTATGGCATCTGGGTGTGGAGAATGGATGGTGCATGCCCAGAAATTACTGGCCAGTGGACAACTGAGAAGTGCAGCTTTGACAAAAGTAAGAGGACAGAGTGGTGTCTCTTCCACTTGTTTCCCAAAGCTGTGCTTCCCCTCTCTTCCCACCATGTCCCAATCCCTGTTTAAATGACAATGCTCCACACAATGGATGGGATCCCCATAGAACCTTCCTGTGACATGGTACTCCCTTCCTCTCCGATGCTGGACAAGCCAGGAGGTCAGTGGGGCAGGTAGCTTGGGATCAGTAGTGTAGAGCTGGTTCATTTGTTGCTTCACCTATGATGCCTGTTCCTAATGATTTTAACTCATTGAGTGCTCAACATTGAGACTCGTGGGAAGGCTTCAACTCCAAAAAGATTAAAAGCAACATGTAAATAATGGTCTGCTCAATATTAATTTCTCTAGTATTTAGAAGGTAAAAAAAAAAGGGCCAATTAACCCAATTTCAGTATTACATCTGTCATAAGCACTTTAATTCAGTTCAAGGCAACTTGAGCCAGAAAAAGGATAAAAAGCAATAAGCCCATTAAAAGACCTGTGGCTAGCCAAAGGCAAGGTGTCAGTGGCCTCTAAGCAGCCAGTTAATGGCTAGATCTGCTCAGAGACAGTTCTCTTCCATTGTTTTATGAAGCAGAAATCAAAAATAATTGTAAAAAGCAAAGGGCAACAAGGTCAAGATAAAGAGAGTGTGAGTACACACTCCTGACTGCAAAGTAATTATTCAAAGCATATGTAAATGAACTGATGAGCTGCCTGACTTCAGCACATCCACACTCAAGAGGTGGAGCACACAGGTGAGACCTCACCACTTGTTAGGAGCTCAGTCACATTGAAAGCTTGCCCAACTCAGCCTATGGATCAGTCCAGCTAAACAACCCAAACCAGCATCTTCACCCATTACATTGCCAATGAAGTTTGATCTGAGCTTAAGGATTTACTTTTCAGCACCGACCCACCTCCACACCAGCATCCTGCTTGCTGGTTTATAGCCATTACCAAAACTGAGTAAATACAGCAGCTCTCAGGGCCTCTCCAGAGCTGCTCACAGTACAAATGCTCTAACTGCTGCTGCAGGATTAACCACAAAGAGCCCTGGAGCAGGCAGATACACTGCCAAGCACTGTAGTACAGCTCAACACCCAGACATGTTGCGCTACACCCCTCTATGTGTACCTGATGGCAGGTCAGGGACTGCCTCACTGCCATTCCCAAGACTGCTTTTTAAGACACAACCAAAGACAAAAACCAGCTGTTTCTGTTGTGTCCAACTTAAAGTCAACTAGAAAAACACGACTCAAAGTCAGGGGATCACAACTCTCTAATGGACTGCGCTCTTTCCCCCAGGTCAAGTTCTCATGCTAGATTCCTGCATTGTCTAGACATATCTAACTTCTCAGTGCAGAGATTGTCACTCATGACTTGCAAATTTTTTAGGATGCCCCAGTTCCTGTGGTGCCTAATTCCCTTTCAGAAATTCTACCTGTCATTAGCACAGGGCAGAACTGTGGGACATGATGCACTTTGGGCGCCAGGGCAAAGACATAAGACACACATAAGACAAAAAAGGTGATTGAAAGTTTGATTGGGGAGGGGGGGGAAGAGAGATGCATAATTGGCACCATCACCCTGGATCCACCACCATAAAATAGCCCCCTGCAAGGCAGCAGAGGCTGCAGAGGGATAACTTCACAGACCTCAGCTGAGTTCCTGTGATACATGCACTGTAACAGGTAATGCCAGGTCTCCTGTGTACAGCAAGGTTAAAACAAAATGCACTTGGAGTCTAACATCCAAACTGTAGACCTGGGAGATGATGGACATGAGATCCATTTTTTTGTAAAGTGTTATTTCTGAGGCACAATTCTTGCATCAAGATGAGACTACTCAAGAGCGTGTCTTTGAGTTCAAAGCAGAAAGGATTCAACCAGCTCCCAGAGAACAGCACCGAAAATCCCCTGCTGCCAGAGTCATTTTGCCTTGGTGTGGGAACATGGCTGTCCCTGCTACGTCAGGATCCAGTCTCTGGTTAGTTGCCTCTCTGGTCCCTTAATTCTCTTCTCTCCAGGAACCAGGGCTCAAGCCCTCAGTATTTCAGTGTCACCACCCCAACGCATTTACATAAGTGCAAGTGAGGGATGGAGGAGGGGGATATTCCTGCAGACAAGAGTACAAGTTGTAGCTCAAGAGAGGTATTTTTGACTGCTTCAGTGTTTCTGCTGTCCCTGTGTTACCCCCACTCTCTCCCCCTCCTTCCTCATCTGATACCTGACAAAACCCCTGGTTTTCACCCCTCATACAGAGGCTCTCCCAGATCAGAGGATCTCAACATTGAGATAATAGGAGCACTGGACATTTTTGGTGCTTGCCTTTGCCCTCACCCCACGGCAGAGAATCATGTCTCTCTCTCCCTAATGCTTTCTTGTACTCTAGGACTTGTCTTGACCCTCTAGCACTGACTTTACTGCTTGCAGCTGTAGACCACCTCTTCCTGCATGCACTGTTGGCACTCAACATAGCAACACCACTGCACCTGACAGTGGCAAGAGAAGGTAACCAGGCGGCTCTGGGTGTTATAGCCTCGTCCACAGCACATGCTGTCACAGTTGCTTTCCCGAGAACAGGTCCTCCCTGCAGTTCCCAGGGAGTATTTGCTGGGACGACAAAAGCTGGGGGAGTCTTCCACATACACCAGGTCAGTAGAGCGGGGCGAAGCAGGGTGCTTGGGGGAATGGCTGTGTCTCTGTGGGCCAGCCAGCTCTGAGTGTCCCACAGCATCATTGGTGGTGCTGAAGACCTTGACAGCATCATCGTAGCGCAGCTTCAGCAGTCGTCCAATCTCATGGAAAGGCGAAAGCTGCTTCCAGCATGTCCGGACAGCACATGAGCCGGAGACACCATGGCACTTGCATGTGGTTTTGAGACCATTTTTCACAGCCTGATGAGGAAGAGAAGTGATAGTCATTACCTGCCAGGACCATGAGCCTAGTTCTAGGTAGACGTAATACCTCAGACTGCAGACAGCCTGGAAATACTTAAAATCATAGAACTGGTTAGGGTGGAAAAGACCTGTAAGATCATTGAGTCCAACCATCAACCCAACACTGCCAAAACCACCACTAAACCATGTCCCTCAGCACCACATCTGCACATCTTTTAAATACCTCCAGAGATGGTGATTCCACCACTTCCGTGGGCAGCTTGTTCCAATGTTTGATAACCCTTTTGGTGAAGAAATTTTTCCTAATATCCAATCTAAACGTCCCCTGGTGCAACTTGAGGCCGTTTCCTCTTGTCCTATCGCTTGTTACTTGGGAGAAGAAACCAACCTCACCCTCGCTACAGCCTCCTTTCAGGTAGCTGTAGAGAGCGAGAAGGCCTCCCCTCAGCCTCCTTTTTTCCAGGCTAAGCAACCCCAGTTCCCCACTTGAGTTTTATTTGTATTATTCCTATTTTATGGAGGAGAAACTAAAAAACGACAACAACAACAAACAAACAGAGGAATGGCTACAGAATTGACTGGTGAGCCAGAGAGCAGAAAGCCTGAATAACGACAAATGGCCGAATACTGAGTAAATTTTTACTAAGCCTATTTGGAATAGCAGGAATAGTCAACCATGAAACTGAGTATGTCCAGCAGAGTGGATTCCCTTTGGTATATTCAGATCAAGACAGTGATTTAAGGATAATAACAAGTTTCTATAAATACATTAACAATAAAAGGAGGACTAAGGAGAATCTCCATCCTTTAGTAGACCAGGGTGGAAACACAGGACGAAGGATGAGGAAAAGGCTGAGGTAATTAATGCCTTCTTTGCCTCAGTCTTTAACAGTAAGACAAGTTGTACCCTGGATACCCAGCCCCCTGAGCTAGAAGACAGAGATAGGGAGCAGAATGAAGCCCCCATAATCCAAGGGGAAATGGTGAGTGACCTGCTACACCACTTAGACATACACAGGTCTATGGGACCAGAGGGGATCCAGCCAAGGGTACTAAGGGAGCTGGCGGAAGTGCTCACCAAGCCACTTTCCATCATTTATCAGCAGTCCTGGCTAACCGGGGAGGTCCCAGTTGACTGGCAAATGTGAGGCCCATCCACAAGAAGGGCCAGAAGGAGGATCCGGGGGACTCAGGCCTGTCAGTCTGACCTCGGTGTCAGGGAAGATTATGGAGCAGATCATCCTGAGTGCCATTATGGGGCATACGCAGGACAACCAGGTGATCAGGCCCAGTCAGCATGGGTTCATGAAAGGCAGGCCCTGCTTGACTAATCTGATTTCCTTCTATGACGAGGTGATCCGCTTGGTGGTGGAGGGAAAGGCTGTAGATGTTGTCTACCTGTACTTTAGTAAAGCCCTCGACACCGTTTCCTACAGCATTCTCCTGGACAAACTGTCTGCTCATGGCTTGGATGGGTGTACTCTTCGCTGGGTCAAAAACTGGCTGGAAGGCCGGGCCCAAAGAGTGGTGGGGAATGGAGTTCAATCCANGAATACTGTGTTCAGTTTTGGGCCCCTCACAACAAGAAAGACATTGAGGTGCTGCAGCGTGTCCAGAGAAGGGCAAGGAAGCTGGTGAGGGGTCTGGAGCACAAGTCTTGTGAGGAGCGGCGGAGGGAACTGGGGTGGTTCAGCCTGGAGAAAAGGAGGCTGAGGGGAGACCTTCTTGCTCCCTACAACTACCTGAGAGGAGGGTGTAGCCAGGTGGGGGTCAGTCCCTTCTCCCAAGGAACAGATGATAGGACAGGAGGAAACGGTCTCAAGTTGTGCCAGGGGAGGTTTAGATTGGATATTAGGAAAAAGTTCTTCGCTGAAAGGGTTGTCAAGCATTGGAACAGGCTGCCCAGGGAAGTGGTGGAATCACCATCCCTGGAGGTATTTAACAGACGGTTGGAGGTGGGGCTGAGGGACATGGTTTATTGGTAGGTTTGGCAGTGGTAGGTTGATGGTTGGATTTGATGTTCTTAAAGGTCTCTTCCAACCTGGGTGATTCTATGATTCTATGATAAGTCAGTAACTGTAACATGCAGGCCAAAATGCTTAATTTAATGGTCTCCCTGACCCAAACATGTGACATGACTAGGTCCATAGCAAATTGCCAGCAGAGTCATAGTTGATCTCAAGAGTGTTAACTCTTAATCTGCTTCACATGTCACACCAGCTTGGAAGCTCTGTTCTCAAAACTCCCTGTGGCCATGGTATAACCCATGGAGTAATTCAGCCCAGTAAGCTTTACAGCTCTTAACATGCTGCATATTGCTGTCACTCGGCCTCTGACACCACCAGAGGATACAGGATGCTACTCTGCCACTCCAAACATGCAGCTCCTCACACTAGAGTTCAGGAGACTTTCCAAGGAGCTCTCAGTACAATAATGTCCCCAACACACAGGTAAACAGGTCTGGTTTGTGAGTAGGGGCAGTGAATACCCATCTCACAAACAGCCTCAGCTGAGGATGGGTTAGAAGACTTGCATTGAGTCCTAACTTCTTTCTAAGCTTGCTGCTGCAGCTCCTCACCTTAATGCCAACATTGGTGTTGTGGATGTCCACCTTGGCCCGCAGGTCTTTGCCAATCCTCTTCTGACCCAAGAATTTTTTCAGGAACTTGGTGCTATATTTGAGGTTGTCTCCACAAACACCCCATTGCCAGGCCTTGCGGTTCTCCAGGTCTGGGGAGTCATCACAGGTGCAGCGCTCCATGCGCCCAGCACTACACGCTCTGGCCAAGGAGTGGGTGAGGGCTGCAGAGGACACTGCGTAGAGGAAGGCAGTTTCCTTAAAACCTGCAGAGGAGAAAGATTAGGAGAGGGTAGGAGCAGGAAAGGCAAAATAAGGTGTTCATCCACCTCACTGGCTCTCCTGACTGTCCATGAACTAAAACCAAGTATAAAACTTAGAAATACAAAGACGCAAAACTCTTCCATTACCTGCATATCATTCCTAGCAGAGAATCTCAATATCAGGTTTGAAGTAACTGGTGTAGTAACACCCCAGGCTCACCTGGTGGCTGTGACTCATTCAATATGGAGACAGGAAACCACTCATGAATCAAGAGATGGGTGGCAACAGCCAAACAGCCCTGGGAAAATATTCAACTGCAAAAAGCGACAGTCATGAAACTCCGTTTGTCCTCATCCTCACCACAGAACTGATAGGTGTGAATAGACACCACCAACTGAAATCATGCTGTGGCTTAAAATCATGAAAAAATATTTTAAAAATCCGACCTCTTATTTAAAAATGTTTTTCATTGAGACTGGGTTGGCACAGTAGAATTACTTCATATGGAAGGATCACATGTAGTTTGAATGGGAAAGGTTCCTTGTTGAAGCACATCTTGGGCAAGAAGGACAGACTGTCCAGCATGAGTGGTTTTTCGGACTTCTCTGTAGAGTATCTACTCCCAGTGATTGTGGTGATGCTTGCTGAAGCTGTTCTCCTTTCTAAAGCAGGCTTCTCAGGTAGGCTACATTTGCCCTGAGATATATGACCATGACACACCATGACATTTTAACCAGGAAAGAAAGTACAATGCCTGAATAGAAATTCAGTTTGAAGACATGGGATCAGATAGGAATGGGTATGTTAATATGGCACCCATGAGTTCCCCACAGAAGTTCCAGAAAACACCGATTGATACAAATCTGACCTAAACCCCAAAATATTTTGTTTTGATTACTTACCTCCTTTCCTACTTAATCCAGGGGAAAATCTTACTATTTCCTTCAGAGGGGTTTTTTTTTTTTTCAGAAAACAAAACTATTCATAGGAAATTGCTTAACAAATCCACAATTTAGGAAGTAGGGCAAGGAAGAGAAAGACAAGTGACTGATCAATAGCTCAGAGTGCAGGAATGGGGAAGACTGGCCAAAATAGAAAAATTTCTATTTATAATAAATAGAGCACTTGTACATTGCATGGAAGGAAGCACATTGAAGCAAACAAATATTCCACATTTGAAAATTCCATATTTCCTTGCATATCAGAAGGAAACAAATCCGTTTCCCCCAAAAAGGGAAGAGAGAGAGAGAACCACAGAGACCTGATCTAGTCTTGCAGTTAGCCCTGCTTTGAGCCGAGGTTGGAAGGGACCTCTAGAGTTAATCCTGTCCAACCTCAAATCTTTCCATCATTCTGTTCCCTCAAAGAATTCCCATCCAGCTGTAATAATAGATAAGAGCACTGACTGCCAAGATCTAGGTGAGGTCGCCATAAATCTGACCAGAGAACAGGACAAAGAGTTCTTCTGATAGCTATCAGTGAGAAGAATGAAAAATTGACAAATCGTGAAGATAATGGAGAGGCTGCATTAGCAAGTTGAAGGCAGCCTTCATAGGAGCTCATTGGAATTCCAGAATTTTAGATGAAAGATCTAGCAACAGTATGGATATGGATGAAAGAGTCAAGAAAATGTGGAGGAATTCAAGGAGATCAATCAACAAACTGCTTCCTACCTCACTATTTTAGTTGCTGTTATCACTGGGACAAGTAACTTGAAACTAAACTCTCTGGTTGATCATGCTCTATAGAATCTCTTAGGGAACTGGAAGAATAATGAAAAAATGTCACCAAATCTATCAAAAGTTTTGGAAAAGCTGATATGGGACACAGTCAATACGGATTACGGATTGCAATATGATGCTCACACATTTTCAAACAGTGGCTAACCCAAAAGAAGGGGCTAAGAGAGGATAAGATACATCTGAGATCCTAAATCTGAAAAATAATTCCAGTATCTATCTCCAAATGCTTACCAGATTCCCAATATCCTATCTGACATCCTGATACCAGAAGAGAGGATAACATTTTCAAAACACTTTCCCATACCGTATAAAGCTAGCAGTACCAGTCAGCTCCACATACCCTGCTAAATCTGACTTTGTGGAATACCACACTGCTTCTGCTATTTCTGATCAGTGATGGTTTGGTTTCTTCTGCGGCAGTCCACGTAAGTGCTGGCCAGATTTCAACCCACTTGAAATCAGAGACCATTGCTTGTGGTCAGGCCACTGCAGACAGCAGCAACTGAAGATACGAGCATACTTTCAAATCGTCTCCTTCTTCTCTCCCCTCCCACCTCCTTTTATGGCAAAGATTCAGGTCTGAAAAGTCTAAGATGATTCCTTCTATTTTGGCATAAGGCACTGATCACCGTCTGTTTAATTGTTTAATTCACAAATCACACAAGTAAAGGAAAAACTTAATGGTCCTTAAGCCCTTGTGGAATAACAATGAGCAACAGAGCAGCTGTTGAAGCTGGATTTTCAGTAGGACATAGCACAAATGAGCAGCAATCAGCTCCAAAAAGCATGATTTGAGAAGATCTAAATAGAGGTTTCTCCACGTATCCTGGTTATCCATCCTCCCACTATGTCAATGGAGTTCTTGTCACCACAGCCAGTGGAGCCTGGAGCAGATGCCCAGGCTGTCAGCATCTGGTTTAGGGGTGAGTCACTCTCCTTACCCCATTGACTGTGTTGCTAGTGACCAAATGAAACCTTAAACACTCGGTGCAAGGGGGAACATCTAAATGCAGATGTCTTTGCTGGGCAGTACTCAGTTTGGTTGCAAATATCCAGCACAGAGTTGAATTTCAAGATGTTGAAGCAAGCCAGCTCTCCCTGGTAGGTCCTTGCACATATCCAAGTCTTCCACTGAGCTCTCTGGAATTATTTCTTAGCTCAGCAGCCTATAAATACAGAAGGACATTTGCTTCAATGGCAAGACACTGTTCTGTGGTGTGGTGTGTTCTAGACCACAAGGAAAACTGTAATAGGAGGAGTTCAGCCATGTGGTGATTCTGGCAAAGGAAAGATGCTCAAGGTCAAAGATTTTTCAATGCTACAATAAAGATAGTGGGAGCACTTCAGAGCAAGTGGAAGAGAAATCTCTCTGGGAAAAAAACCCAAACAAAACAACAAACAAACAAAGGAAAAAAAGCAGACCACAAAGCTATAGAATTGTAGAAAGATTTAGGATGGAACGACTTCTCCATGTCTTTAGTAAAACCTTCTGCTCAAAGCAAGGCTAACTCCAGTTGCAGATAAAGTTGCTGAGGGCTTCGTCCAACTGAGTTCTTAAAATCTCCAGTGATGGAAATTCTACATCTCTGAGCCACTGCTCCTGTGCTGTACCATTCCTAGATTCCTCATGACATCAATGAAACCACTGCTTGAAAATCAAAGAATCTGACTAACATGAAATGGATTGACGGAGGGAAGGATTGCAGAGTGCTCATTTCTCAAGAAAGATTTTTCCGAGTGGCTGCATCTGAGCTGTCTTCGCTATAGGTATTTATTTTCCCCAAATCACAATGTTGTTTGAGTTGAAATACTGCTTACCTGACCTCCAGCACAATTGACTGCCTCTATGGCACACCTTGGAAACCAAAAGATGCTCATTTGCTCATTGCTTCACAATTTTTTCATAAAGGCAACAACTGCCACTGTGCAACAAGGTGGCTTGAAATGTCTGTTCAGAACACTTTTAAATCTACCTCTGTTCATGGATTTTTGAAGAGGTGGAGAAGGAAAGCAGAAGGATTTTGCACGGATCAGTGAAGAGCAATAGCCACCATAAGTGACTGTAATTGTCATAGAACGATCGTAGGTTATGCAAAAGGAGTTTCCCAGTTGAGTCTCAATGTAAAACAACAAATGGGGCAGACTGTGAAAGCAAATCTGGCATTTCAAAAACCAGACAGCCCTTGGCATTTTATTTTTTTTTTTACTTACTAAAAGTATATAAATACAGGAAAAAAGATGGTGGCATCTGTAGAAGCAGGAACAGCATAGGTGATCCCAATCAGTCATAGCACTTTTTCAGTTGTCACTGCAAATTGTGTGGCTTTTCAGCTATTACAAAAATGAACCATCTCACTGGGACATGATCTTTTTTCCCCTCTTGTACTCATAAGACCATTAAAGACTGATAAAAAGTGTGTGTTTTTCTTTCCTGGTTTCTCTAGGACCATGGCTATATCAAATGATTTAATCATTTCTAAAACTCTTCATCACTGCTTGGGTGAAAGGAGCACAGTCCATTACCTGACCAACAATTTCCAAGGCAGCAACAAAACAGCAGTAGGAATATGTGATAAACAGATCAAAAGTGGCAGCTGAAAGTGTTCATGTTCTTTGTGGAAGAAACTAACCTATCTTTAAGGAAAATGAGAGCTAGTAATTGCTTCCAGCCAACTCTCCTCTCATATAGGGGATGTATATAGCATACTTTTCTGTATTAAATCATCATTTGATCCTTAAGATTGTGTAATAAAAGTTTTCAAACACTTATTCTCATCTGCCAAAACAGGTTTTAAATTACAGGTGATATTTTATTTTGTCAGTCGGGAGTCCATGGAAATGTTGAGGCATGCCACCATGAGATAATTAAATATTTTCCAGCTATTTGAAAATGAGGATTATTCAATTGTCATTTTCAAGTTCTTTGAGGTTGATGAAGGTACAGATGTCAGAAAGTCGCCAAAAATTATCACAAACAGCTTCTTCCACAGCATGCTAAAAAATTCACTATAGAGCCTTGCAATGAAGTAAATCTGATCTTGTGTGTGCTGGTTTACTAAAGTATTAACTTCATATTTACTTTAATAAATTTTGATAATTTTAAATGGAAATGTTCAAAAGTTTCAATCCCAATGCTAATTCAAATTAACATTTTTATTTCATTGAAGTTAATATTGGCTTGTTCAGCCCCTTTTTTTTAAGACATTAACTTACTACTAAACAGTATCAAAGGACTGAAAATCAATAATACTGAAGACTGAAATCTAGTAAATGCTACTAAACATTATCAAAGGGCTGAAACTCAGTAACAGGCTGCTCAGTCATTGTTTGGATGAGGACAGGTTCAGCAGAGTATATGTGCATGCTCTGGGAACTTTTATTAAGAAATAGTTTTGGGGTCTATCTTTATTCTATTTTTCTCAAGCTCTTATAATTTAAAGTATTTATTATGCTCCCTCCTACCTCAAATACAGAACTTAGAGGACGTTTTCTTCCTCTAAAGCCTTCTGTGAACCAGAAGCCAGTGGCTTTTCTGCCCACTCTGTGTGAACTTCTGCAGAAACTCCAAATACGTGCTAAAGAGTCTGAGGAGATATTTGTAAACATGCACTGAAATGACTTAAGGCTGATAAATAGCTTTTTCAAACAGTGTATTAGGATTAAATTCTGTATCTGAGAACAACAGAGATTTACATACGAAAATATCCACACAGCTAAAAATAATGTTTTCTTAAAACGTCCCTTGACATAAAGCACTAACCCTTATTTTTCACAGCATCATCCCTGATTGCCACCCAAGGAAGACAGTCAGTCTAGGAAACTCTGGTCTCGGACTAAAATCCACAAGCCAAGGGTGTGAACTTCCTTCTACTTTTCAATTCATGACAAACCGTGCATGAAAAGATGAGGATAAAGCATATTTTGTGGCAAAAAAAATTGCACAGGTCTCATTCCGAGGCAAAACAGATGACTGCTGCACTCCTTGGTCACTGCCCCACTTTGCTTAATTTGAGATCCGTATTCCAGGGGCTACAGCACTGAGTGAGACTTGATACTGCAAACAAAAGACTACCTTGTACCTCGCTTCAGCAGGCTGGTCCGTCCTTCCAGGCTGCAGTTCCAGCGTTCGCTGCGAAACTGGTACTGGCACTCCATGATCCCAAGGCGGATGGCATCCCGCAAGGTCTCGGCCAAGCCAGGTTCCCTCCGGCAAAGCCTCTTCTGCTTGCGGGACAGCTTCAGCAAGTCACACTGCTTCACATGGACCTTCCCCTGGGCAGAGTTTGTGGAGGGTCCCAGGGATGGGAAGTGGGTCAGAGCTTCTTTCCCAGTCAAGCTGAAAGAAAGCGGAAAAACCAGTGAGTTATGGAAGATGGCAGTCATGGAAGAGAAAAGATCAGAGGGAAGGATATTCAGAAAGCTGCTGGCCAGGGTACTTTACCAGCTTAGAAGATTAATCAATACAGATTGATTAGATCTAGTATCCCATCTCCACCAAGGCAACGTAGCAGACTAACACTGTGGGGAGAAAGAAGAAACGCATGTGTGTTGTCACCAGCGACCTCGGGTGGGAAGTTTTCTCGACTCCATGGAGAGTTCATGTTTATGCCCCTGCAGTTTTGTTTCCTTCGCAGTACATTCACCATCACATACAGAGATTTGTTTTACTCAGTGGTGCTGCGGGTCACTGTATGTCGCAGCTCTGTGCTAACTCCATAAAGCATTAACCACATCCTTTCAGGAGCTTGCGTGCACAGGTGCCATAGCACTAGACATAGCTAGGAAAGACCAATAAAGAGACATTATCAATGGCCACCCTTCTGGAGCTAGCACAACTTTTGCTGGAAAACATTTTCTTGCTAAAAAAATAAAGGAAAGCTCAACTGAAAATGTATTGCCAAACGCAATGTGTTTATATGTGACTCAGCTAAAAAATGTCACAAATTTTTGAGACAAATGGTTTTACTTTTCATGGCAAAACAATATTTTTCTTGCAAAATGTATCATCCCTTTAGGATGCTTGAAAACACACAGCAATTATTTTACATTGATGCAAGATTTGAGGTCTGCAAACAAGCTGGGAAGAGTCATGCCTTTGCACAACACTGATCAGGAGTGCCGCTCCTGATTTCCAAACAGGCAGGAATCACAGGGTGCATCAACCCCCCCACCCCCAAAAATACCAAAACCAGACAGATAAATGGAAACCTCCTAAACCTTTACATCTGGACATATCTCAGCCCCAACATCAACACTTGCAGACTACGCCTCCCTTCCCCCAAACCCCATGGTTTTCTTTGCAAGTGCACAGGTCGTTCAACATGGACAAACAGGTGAACCAGTTGGTTCTTGTTCCTCTCCCCCAGCCAGGCAAACTGGGCTGTGCTGCTCCATCAAGTGAGCGTGGGAGTCAGACGAGCACAGCTGGACAGGGAGGGATGCAATCAGGAGCAATCTCTGAAGCACGTCTACAAAGACTATCTGGCTGCTAGGCCCCCACCAATAGCACAGCAACTCTCCATCATCTTCCCTGCACAGCTCAGCGCTTGAGCAAACCAAGCCAGATGGAGGTGGACATCATTTAGGAGGCTGGTACAAAGCCAGACAAGAAAGCCAACCCTATCCTGGGCTGCATCAAAAGCATGCGTGGCCAGCAGGTCAACGGAGGTGATTCTGCCCCTCTACTTTGCTCTCATGAGACCCCACCTGAAATACTCTGTCTAGCTCTGGAGCCCCCAGCATAAAAAGGACATGGACCTGTTGGAGTGGGTCCAGAGGTGGCCACGAAGATGACCGGAGGGCTGGAGCCCCTCTGCTTAGAGGACAGGCTGAGGGACTTTGGGTTGTTCAGCCTGGAGAAGAGAAGGCTCCAGGGAGAACTTAGAGCAGCCTTCTAGTATCTGAAAGGGGTCTACAAAAAAGCTGGAGACGGACTTTTTGCAAGGGCATGTAGTGATAGAAGGAGGGGTAATGGCTTCAAACTAGAAGAGGGGAGATTTAGATGAGATATTAGGAAGAAATTCTTGACTGTGAGGGTGGTGAGACACTGGCCCAGGTTGCCCAGAGAAGCTGTGGCTGCCCCATCCCTGGAGGTGTTCAAGGTCAGGTTGGACGAGGCTTTGAGCAACCTGGTCTAGTGGGAGGTGTTCCTGCCCATGGCAGGGGGGTTGGAACTAGATTATCTTTAAGGTCCCTTCCAACCTAAATCATTCTATGGTTCTATAAGCAATTCCTCACAGCAGTGAGATTCTTCCCCTCTGCACCATTATCGAGTTCCTTATAAAAGCATGGCTCTTTCACAGCTCAATTATCTGACCAGGTCTGACCGGTTGTGTTCCCAGGTGTATGTTTCTGCACAGCAAATGCCTGGCTGTGCTGCCAGAGAGAGAGAAGAGGAAAGTCTGTCAGTGAACATGACAAGCGTCCACGTTGTCTACCACACTCCAGTTCACAAGTAAAGAATTTTAACCGATGGAGGTGACCAAACTGAAAAATTCCCTGGCTCCACAAAAGACATTCCTAACATTCAGCTGTTTGAGTAAGCCCATGCTCTTATAAGGGGTAAAATCTTCATTATGGAGGACGCAAGTCAAGCACTGCAGCTGCGATTTTAGTCCTCTGCATACTTTATAGACATCTATTTATCATCATAGAATCAGCATAGAATGGTTTAGGTTGGAAGGGACCTTAAAGATCACCTAGTTCCAACCCCCTGCCATGGGCAGGGACACCTCCCACTAGACCAGGTTGTTCAAAGCCCCATCCAACCTGGCCTTGAACACCTCCAGGGATGGGGCAGCCACAGCTTCTCTGGGCAACCTGGGCCAGGGTCTTTCCACCCTCAGAGTGAAAAATTTCTTTCTGAGATCTAATATAAATCTCCGCTCTTCCATTTCGAAGCCAGAAGCCATTACCCCTCCTTCTATCACTACAAGTCCTTGTAAAATATCCCTCTCCAGCTTTTTTGTAGACCCCTTTCAGATACTGGAAGGGGCTCCAAGGTCTCCCCGGAGCCTTCTCTTCTCCAGGCTGATCCGAGCTAGTTGTCTAGATCTTTCTGTAGTCAATTCAGTCTACCCAGGCATGGGAGTTACAGCACACTTCAGCCGACCTAACCCTGCAGCACTTCTGCATTCGTTCTCACAGTACCCTACAACCTCCAGATGCACTCACACGTCTGTAATTAGGCACAAGCGTGATTAACTAACACATGGCAACTATCCAGAGACCTGCAAACTAACCAAGAACCGAGGGATCGTTGTGAATCACACAGCAAGTATTAAACTTCAGAAACCAAGTGAGTGAGAACAATCTCTTAATCCCATTGTCACTGCTGAACTGGGGGACAGAAACATAAGATGTTCCAGTGAGAGCCAAGAGAGAAACAGGCAATACTGGGAGCGGAGGCAGATATTTGGGGTCAGGTTCAGCCCAAGAAACTGGAATTCACACAGCCTGATGACCTTCAGAGAGCAATTCAGACGGCACAGTTCAAAGCCCTGTCTGGCACCAAACACTGCACAGAAAGGGCAGCAACAGCCATCCTGAGCAGACATGGCTGTCTTGAGCTGGAAGAACTGTGGTGAGGGACACAAGTTTGACCCAAGTAAGTGAGACCAGGACATGATGAACAAGCTTGACTCACTGTGGTGCTTAAAAACTGATATACGTGTTCATTGGAGTTATATTGCTCTGGGTGCATAAGCACATGCTCTGCGCAACCTCTGAAGCTCAAGAAGATCAAGGTATGCCAACTCCAGCATGGGCAGGGAGAGGCTTAGTTGTCAACAAAAGTCTGACTTCTTAGGGATGTTCAGACTGTACCTAACTCACTGGGACAATGCTGGGTTCAGGAAAAGGTGTTGCTGTTACATCAGCTGGGGGAGGAACAATACTCAGACAGTCAGAGACCTGGACTTTGCTTGGTAGTGGGATTCCAGCACTCACATCCCAGGAAAGTACACTCATCAACAAGTTAAATGTGAGATGTAGTTATTCTCCATTTGCTGTGCAGTATCTGTGCTCAGATGCAGCAAAGTTTCTCAACTTCACAGCACAGGGAGAAGAAAAAAGAAACTGACACTGGAAAAAAGAGTTTAAGAGCCTCATATAACAGCAGTGACATTGCTTGCTGCTGAAAAGCCACATACGCAATTTTACTAAACTGCTGTGTACCAAGCTACGGATTGTCCACATACCAACAGAACTACCACACTTGCCAAGCATCTTAACTCCCCAAAATCCCTTCTCAGAACAAAGATAGCTCCCCTCCTGCCAGGCTCTATCCACATTTTACTGTCCTCTGTCCCAGCTAAACCGGCATTCATCCCTTGTCAGATATTTTTGAGACAGCAGTAGTGCCTTCACTGACTATTTAAACTAGTCATCTCCTTCCTATGAAAGATGTGATCAGCTCTCTGCCCTTCCTTTTCACGGGGGCTTCAGAAGCAGCAGGAGCTCTAGTGTAGAGGCTTGGTGGCTTTGTTTCCAGAGGAGTCCAATAGTATGACCTCAACTGGCAATAAAACAGAGAATTGCAAGATGACTACTCACTTTTTCTTCTTGTCATGATACATGCTCATCCCAATGGGCTGGGATATTGGCCTAAAATCCATTAATCCCTTCTCGTGGGGAAGAGATACAGTAGATAATGCTTTAGTCTAGTGGTAAACAGCAAGCAAGACCCATAGGATGAAAACTAAATTCAGAAATTCAGCCCTTAAGCAGACACAATTTAACTAAGGGCTATTGAGTTCTCCCAGGTTTGTCAGGGGCTTTGATGCATTTCCTCAAGTAGCAACTGTAAAGTCAAGACTGTGTGCTCTTCTGCAGCTCACCGGATGTCAAAATATTCACATCAGAGTGCAGAATCAGGAAGGAAAATGTGGTGCAAAAGGTATTGCTTAAAACTGCATGAGTGTAAAAGAGAGAAAAGGTGGCAAAGGGATCTTCAAATTTTTATAAGAGATGTGATGATCTACACAGCACAGCAAAGAGCTGTACTGGGAAAGTTGTTAGAAAATCTAAGAATATAGTAGAATTAGCAGGCATGGGTTAAACAGAGAACAGTAGAGAAGAGTCAACACAGCTTCCATAGAAATTAGTCATGCCTTATAAACCTACTAGAGGTCTTTGAAGGAATCATTGAACAGAAAGACCAAGGATAAGCCAGATGCTACGGTCTACTTGGACTTGTAAAGTTGACAGATTTCCAAAATAGGTTGTGTATGAAGACAAATAGATAGACTGGATATCTTCCACAATTTCCACTAGGAGAATAAGGAATACAAGGAGAACACAGGGTTGTAAAATAATGACTGATCTGCCAGTGAGTAAAGAAAGATTTTTCCTGCCTACCTCTGATATACAAGAACCAGGGGGAATTATATTAACTTATTAATCAATAGACTAAAAACAGATGAAATGAGGTACAGAGGCAGTAGTTATACTTGCAGCCCTTCTTAATGCAGAACACTAGGGATGTTAAAGTATGCATGTATTCATACAAAACCATGGAAGAAAAATTCATAAGGGACCATTAAGCATGAAGATCCTTTGTCACAGGAAATTCTTGAGGTGCAGACTGTCAGAAGCTGGAGAGTATTCTGAGACAATATCACTATCTGCTATCCTATTCCTTTTTATGCTTTTGTCTTCGTGCTCATTATTACCTAGTGTTGAAACCCAGTTGTGAAGCTACATGAACCTTTGGTCTGTCGCAAGACAGCTCTTCCTACAGTCTTGGACAGGGATTATCTCAAGGATGTTGTATGACCCACCATTGGCCAATGAGATTTGGGAGAAGGTGGTATTGCCATTCTCCAGACCCTGAAGGATGTTGGATGTTAACATTTGTGGAAAACTCAAATAGGATAACGGCAGGCACCATAAAAACAACCTTTGAAGAATTTGATTCCATTTTCAGAGCAATTGCGATAGTGCACAGCAAATACAGCCTGGGACCACACACAAAGCAAAGATACCAAGTCTAATTCATCTTTTACACTACGCAAAGCAAAAGCTTCGAAGTGTTCAAGGCCAAGTTGGACGGGGCTTTGAGCAACCTGGTCTAGTAGAAGGTGTCCCTGCCCATGGCAGGGAGGTTGGCACTAGATGATCTTTAAGATCCCTTCCAACCTCAACCATTCTATGACTCTATGATTCTGTTCCATGAAAAACACTTTCTAATACTGGGTCTGACAATACTTTAAATTCTGACAGCGATAATACAGCATTCTACACAAATAGCTGGTTGACCAGGCAAACTTACTCAATACTTCTTTTTTATTATTATTTGTGAATATCTAAACTTGCAGCACACAAAGTAACTTGGTTTTCCTCTAGAAATGGAGGATGGAAATAACCCGATGGAAATAATGCATTGAGAAGTAGACAAAATGAGTAGTAAATTGGTTAATCTAAGACATGTGACTAAAGCTACCTGGAATATACCTTTCTGTGAAATTCTCCCTCATGTGAACTATCAGACTCATTACCTAAGACATGCGACTGTCAGCATGCAAAAATTATACCGATGTGCTTGGAGGCTCCTACAGAGATTGGGATTCATTGCACAAGATTGGTGCACAGACACAACTCTCAAAACTAGCGTCTCACATAACTTTCAATTTAGGGAAGTAGGCAGAGAAATTAAAGGAGTTGCCCAAGGTCATGCAGTTAAGCAGTGGCACAGCCGGGAGCAGAAGCCACTCTCAGCATCATAACAGGCACAGCTAAGATTACCCATATGAGTAGAGACTTGCAGGCTCTGTCTATATTAACTATAACTGTGTTTTATTAGGGTAAAACTAACATAGGATCAGATCAAGATCACAGTGCGGGAACATTCTTACAAGATTAAATATAAAATATGCAGATATTTGCAGTTAGGCAAACTGCACATCGTTTTTAGATGATTTAGAGTTTATTATCTACAGATCATACAGCAAAAAAAGTAAACTCTTTGAATTAATGCACACCTGCTAGCAATCTGAAAGAAAAATAAGGATCTCAAACTTTTATTTCTCTCTGCTTTTCTCTCTAAGCACTTTGCTAAATTCATCTATTTCCTTTAATCTCCTTCCAGCCACATTCCAGCTGCTTAAGAGACTTTTAATGAGAGCCTGTTCCTGTGCAATGCCCAATGTCCTCTGGATTTGAAAGGTCTTAAAACCGCCTAAAAATATGCCTTTCCCACCTCTCCCAAGTAAGGGGAAAAATCAAAGGGAGCCACAACAGTACTCCGTATCTGATTTCACAGCCATTTCATGTTCCACCGAAATATCTACACCCCACAGATAGCTGCAACAAGCATTTGGGAAAGGCTGAGAGAATAAGGGACAATGACAGATCAAATCAAGGCCACTACGGTGCACAACAGGTCCTCAGCTCTCCCCTCTCCCTGGCAGCTCAGTGGAATAGTTTTAAGCCTTTCAGAAGCAACACTATTTAATACTCAACATTTGTCCCTGGACAAATGGACAGTCAGCAGCAGTGTTGTGCTGTCTTGACTAAGTGGGATGATCTCCCATGCTTTGTACCACGTGCTTTCTACAGAGAAGATGGCAGAAATCCCCAAAGCAGCATCTCGGGATAAACTATTGATCTCAAAGGGTTTTTTACTTTTTTCCATCAGAGTTGTCATTTCAGACCCTCGGGCAGGTGCTTTTGTACCTGTTATGCTCTGGGTTTTCTGTCAAGCTTTCTGCTCCTCACACAGAAAAACAGCTTGAATTAAAAACTCAAGTGAGGTTTAAGGGAGGTTATGAGTTGGAATCCTTGGAAATGGGCTTTTCTGCTTGCTGCAACCCCTTTTTGGGAACAGCAACAGCTGTGTCCACATACAGACTCAGTTTTTAAAAAGAATTCTCCACAGACAACAGCATATAAAAATCTCACATCAGAAGAGCTGGCTGTTTTGGGATGAGAGGTATGTGTAACCTGGTGTGAGGTTAGCTGGGAACCATTGCAATTAGTGCCTATGCACTGGTCGACTTGGGTCACTCTAACTGAATCATAAAATCACAGAATCATAGAATGGTTTGGGTTGGAATGGACCTTAAAGATCACCCAGTTCCAACCCCCCTGCCGTGGGCAGGGATACCTCCCACTAGACCAGGTTGCTCAAAGCCCCATCCAACCTGGCCTTGAACACCTCCAGGGATGGGGCAGCCACAGCTTCTCTGGGCAACCTGGGCCAGGGTCTCACCACCCTCACAGTGAAAAATTTCTTCCTGAGATCTCACCTAAATCCCCCCTCTTCTAGTTTGAAGCCATTCCCCCTCCTCCTATCACTACATGCCCTTGTAAAACATCCCTCTCCAGCTTTCTTGTAGGCCCCTTTCAGATACTGGAAGGGGCTCTAAGGTCTCCCCGGAGCCTTCTCTTCTCCAGGTTGAACAACCCCTTCTCTCTCAGCTTGTCCTCATAGCAGAGGGGCTCTAACTGCACTGGGCTGTTTGTCCTTATCTGCTCTGGGCTCACACAGTCTGGACATACTGGTTTAAATCCTTCCACCTCTCAACTCAATCACATGAAATATCTCCATGTAGCTTTTGGTCTCAGGGGCAGCGCACTCCCTCCTGCTGACCATCCGACCCGGGCCAGCCGTCCGCTCAATCATTACATGGGAGATAGCTTTTCAGTCTAACTCTAGACTGGCCACATTCCCTGGAGTGTTCCCTACAGGAAACACTCAATACCCAGTGGGAAGATTTTTTTAGGAAATATGATACCCTGAGATACTGACTAAAGAGAATCTGGGAACTGAAGATAATCAAAGAGCATCCATGAAAAGCCCTTACCTATTCAATGCATCTGTAGTCCCACATCGTCTCTGCTGTGGCAAACACTGCAGACTCCATCTACAGACTGCATCAGCTGAAAGTTGCCTTCCTTCTCCATTTCTGCTCTCTTTCTGCCAATATACTCTTTTTAAATATCCCAGTATTCTGTATGACTGACAATGCAAAAATAGATGCTGTAACAAACCTTCCTGATATACTGTACTTTGACGAATGATTATGCAGCCTGTAAGTAATATGGGCATTTAATTTATGGGCTCAACAGGAAGAGAAATATCTTCAGAAATCTTTCCAGGAGCACTCAGAACTGGACAGCAGAGTCTCTATTTGTAGTAGATTCGGTCAATTAGATTTATCAGGGAAAGGCTGCAATAAAAAACAGTTACCAAACTTGGCACCAGTGAGGCCCCACCTCGAATACTGTGTTCAGTTTTGGGCCCCTCACTCCAAGAAAAGACAANAAGGTCCCTTCCAACCCAGATGATTCTATGGTAAGAAAATGTAAGAATGTAGGTAACTGGGCTAATAGGGTGAAAACCAAAGCTTACTTTGTAAGCATCTAGAGATGCTTACAAAGCATCTCTGGAAATATAGAGGTACTCATATTAAGATATCATTTGACATGTTCTGCTATTTTCAAAACTATGCAAGCCCAAGCTTCAATAGACCTGCAAGTCCCACATTGTTTTTACTCTCTAAGGGCCCCCAAAAAATTCTTCCATCATGAAACAAGCAGCAGTTGTGCCACTGACTTTGATGGGAGCAGAACTAATGGGAGCAGAACTAGCAGTACATCCAGCGGACACAGGTAGGCTGAATTAAGAGGAGCTGTGAATCAAGACAGCACATCATGTGAAATTGCAGGAAGCCTGGCGCCTCTGTACCTACCACAGGTATTTCACGACGAGTTATAAAGAAATGCTCTAGCAGATCCGGGTGCCCACAGAGCGCAGGCCAAACTGGCCCATGAATGAGTCATGTTGCAGCATGCTCCCTTGAGGTCTCCCCAGTTGAAGGTTTTAATTGAGTTTGTTGCTTCTACCTACCCAACAACGTCCTACCTGAGGTGGGTTTCTTCTGAATTCTGCCCCGACCTAACTCTAGGAAGAGGGCAATTACTGCCCTCTTCGACCCTGTGAGGAGCTCTTTGCCCTCCAGCACATCCTAATCTACTTTCCACTTCGTGAAATACAGCCCCTAAGACGGCAATGGGAGGCTGAGAGCTTTTAATGAGGTCTAGAGAGACTGCCACCCACCCAAGGAGTTGCACACCCTGAAAGAAAAAGCACAGCTAAGATGAGGAGGGAATACCTTACAGGAAGCTGCAACATGGGGGAATATTGAAGCAAAGGTCAAAACAAAACAAGCACAAAGGAAACGAGGAGGTGTGTGCCGTCTATATGCAAGGGAGACGGCCACTCCTGGATTCCTGCATCTAATGAGCCAGGCAAGCCCAACACAACCTGAACAACAGCCGGACCACATTTCATGCAGAGCTTACTTTCTCCTTCTTTCTTAAAAGTAATTTACCCCTCTGCAGACTCAGCACTGGCAGTTGAAAGCCTGTTCAAGCATAGCCAATGCGCTGACACCAGATAGCCAAACAACCCCAGATACTGGGAATGTGGTCTTCTGAGATCTGTCTGCAGCTGCCATTGTTCTATGATTTTATGATTATTTCTCCATTTTAAGGCTGTGTTCACTCTGGCAAGACTTCGTTTTATATATTTATAGGTGATCTTCATCTTTCCTGGGCCCTCGGACTATTTTTGGTGGACTACTCTCTACAACTCTTGCCTTACCTTTGTCCTGATGGAATCAAACTTGGTATTTTCTTCACCACTGTCAAAACAGCAATACTTCGCCTTTACCAAATCCACTGTAAACAACAGAAAGAGCTCCGGTCCTCTCTCTGCAGATAGCCACCCAAAAGCCTCCTTCACTTTTTATTACATCTTTGCAAGGTTTTCTCAATTAATTGTTTGGAAAGCCAAGGTCTGGCTCATGTGCCTAAGTCTCTCCTACTCAGCAAAGCTTAGAGGGAGACCACTGAAACACAGTCTAAGGGCCCCTCCTGTTCAGTAGTTGTTCAGATGTGAGATTATTTTTCTCCCAAACTGAGCCATATCAGGCATTCACATCAGGACTTCTAAAATATTCAAGTTCCTCTCTAGTTTATTGACTCCAATTTGTGTTTGAAAGCACCCATGTAATGCATTATTAATTACCACCAAATACTTGCTGAGTTCTTAGACTTCAGTTGCCTTCTTGTATTCATTCTTCTGATTTTTCAGTGAAGAGGTAAGAATACCTTATAGCCCCTTCCAGTCCCTCAAGGGGCTCCAGGAAAGCTGGGGAGGGACTTTTGATCAGGGAGTGGAGCCACAGGACAAGGGGTAATGGTTTTAAACTGGAAGAGGGCAGATTTAGGTTAGGTCTTAGGAAGAAATTCTTGACTGTGAGGGTGGTGAGACCCTGGCCCAGGTTGCCCAGAGAAGCTGTGGCTGCCCCATCCCTGGAGGTGTTCAGGCCAGGTGGGACAGCGCTTTGAGCAATCTAGTCTAGTGGGAGGTGTCCCTGCCTGGGGGGGTTGGCAGGGGGGTTGGAACTAGATGATCTTTAAGGTCCCTTCCAACCCAAACCATTCTGTGATTCTGTGAATACGCAGGACACACCTGTGTGAAACCCCCAAGGAAAAAAAACTGAAAAAAAAAGTGAAGCTACAGCCTGAGTTCCTAAGCTAAGCCTTGTCAAAAGGCAGCACATCCAGATTTCGTATGCCCAGAAAGCAGCTCATACCAAACAGATCATTGTCACAAAATGAAGAATCATTCAGGTTGTTTTAACAACAGAGCAATAGTCAGTAACCGCTTTGTGTCGGTTATCTGAAAGGGAAGCACAAACATTTTCACTTCCACTGAGTACAATCATGTGCACGTGCCTGGAAAGCCAAACACTCACTGTAACCCAACTCTTTTACAGAGTATGTGTATATACACGCTATGAATGACCAAGAAAGGTAGAGTCCTCCCCTGTCAGCAGGAGCTTAGATACGAGTTAGGCTAAATGATACAATTAATAAACTTCAAATCCAGTTGTTTTAAGGAAGCTTTCCAACAGAAATGAAATAGCAATCATTGTTCTAGGTAAGTCGTGCCAAGCCAGCAGGCAAATGTAGGAAGAAGTGTCTGGCATGTGATGGATCGGTAGAGAGGGACCAAGACCCTCCACAAGCGTAAGTCAGCACAGATCTGCCCTGTTACGATTACTCACAGCAGTGTCTGAATGTACTAATGTTTATGTCTCTCCTGCTGCACGCACTGTGATACATGAACTAACAGCTCTGGTTACCGTAAGAGGCTGAAAACCTGTCTGAGAAGCAGCTTGCTTAGAAAACAAAACAAAAAAAAAAACCAAAACAAAACACACAACAAAATAAAACACTTCTTCACAGGAAATTCTGCATTGATCTAACCTGCTAAAAACCCGTCTTCGCCTTTCACCCAAGAAAACTATAAGGTGGGGAGAGGACAGGCAGCCAGGGACGATCGCGCCCATATGACCCTGCGCAGGGTCCCAGTCTGGAGCATCAGCTCTGCCTCTCCATGCCCAAGCACACGGTCCCTCCCCGGGCTGGCTTGAAGCCCCGGTCGCCCCGGGNCCCCCTCCCCCCACAACGTCCCCGCATCGGGCCGGTCCCGCCGTGCCAGCCCGGCCCATCCGCGACCCCCCTCCCGCACTGTCCCGGGCTGCCCAGCCGGCCAGGACCTCCCCAAGGGCCGAGCGACCCCGCGGAGCCTCAGCGCCTCCTTTCAGCTGTGCATCCGCGGATACTGCGAGCTCCCT
>VYXH01000968.1:227546-268493 GCA_013397275.1 Burhinus bistriatus | reverse complement strand
TGCTTTGAGATGATGCCCAGAACGAGCTGTTCCATCATCTTTCCAGGGATGGAGGTGAGGCTGACTGGCCTGTAGTTTCCCAGGTCTTCCTTCTTGCCCTTTTTGAAGACTGGAGTGACATTGGCTTTCCTCATCTGTTCTCCAGGACCTTTCAAAAATGATGGAGAGCGGCCCAGCAATGATTTCTGCCAGCTCCCACAGCACTCGCAGGTACATCCCATCAGGACCCATGGACTTGCTTAACTGATCTCTGACTTGATCCTTCTCAACCAAGGGAAAGTTCTCCTTCCTCCAGACTTTCTCTGTTACCTGTAAAGTCTGGGACTCCTGGGGGCTGGCCTGAGCAGTAAAGACTGAAGCAAAGAAGGCATTCAGTAATTCCGCCTTCTCTGCATCATCTGTCACCATGGCCCCTGTCTCATTCAATAGCGGGAACAACACATGTCAGCTGAGTGATTCCCTTATATCCTGAGATCCTCAGAGTTTGGGGTGTCACATGGCATGCCTGTTCTCAAAGACTACTCCTGATGTACCTTTGGCCCAGCATGTTGCATGATCCTCTTGCTTCTGCTGAACTCCTTCTCTCACAGCAGTGTCAGTAGCCATACTTGGACTGGACCAAAAATCCTAACTCCAGGCCATGGCATGTAGTGAGCGTGTCTGGACTGCCCAAGTTGCAAGTGATCCTTTCCATGGCTGCTAGGAATTACAACCACTGTCAGCTTGGCAACTGCCCGAGTAAGAATTGCTTGCATCCTTTTCACAGACCCCAGGTCTTCCAGATGAAGTGTCCTAGCCCTCCCTTAGTAATGCCATCGTTCAGTGCCTTTGATTATCTTGATCACATTTCCCAGTACCTGCTCTGATTCTCTTGGATCTCTATCAATGGGGAGAGAGTCGCCTGTATTCCAGCTATGTTTCCTGTCTTGGTCTCTAGCAGTAATTCCTGATGTTCTATTCTCTCTGATGACCATCCAGGAGATTTGAGATGATATTTCTATAGAAAGCTGTATTTAATTAAGTGCCTGTTGTGTTTTGGAAATTTATTATCCATAAAGAGAAACTGGTGCTAAGGAGTAAATAAATCCTCAGCTCATCACAGATAATCTGGAGGACTGACTTTTACAGCTTTTACAGCTCTTCTAGAGCTTCTGTACTTCTTGACCTAAGCATTGCTCTGCAGCTTTACCAACACTCAACTGATCTGTATCTGGATGGTTTATGTTCTTCCTCAGCTCATGCCAACAGGAATGGCAAGAAACAGCAACTGTTGTCTGTGAGCAGTCTGATTTCATGGTGATTTAAGTTGAGATCCAGGCACAAGCCAGTCCCCCTCCCATCTCAGACAGGGGTGTAACAGAGCTAGGAAAGGTTTGGAGAAATATAGCAACGCTGATCAAAGACAGAGAAGGGCATCTGTAGAAGGAGCTACTGAGTAGGCCAGGATTCTTCAGTCTGGAAAAGAGAACTGATGGAGATACGGTAGAGGTCTTCAAGACCAAGTGGCTGATAGAGGGTGGACAAGAACTTACAATTATTGGGGCATCAAATTAAGCCAGCTGGTGTCATTTAAAAACAAAACACCAACACTGGATGCAATTCTTCACACAACCGCCACCAGGAGCTGCGGGACTGCAGGCTACACCATGTCACAGAAGCCAAATGTTTGCATGCAGTTTAAGGAGAAACCGTACAGATTTATGGAAGAGAAAAAAACCCTGTTATTAAAACTATCAACACTACCTTGGGCTGGGGAAGTCCTTGAGCTGCAAATTCTTGGTGTCTGGGAAATTTTTCAGGGGAAGAGTCTCTATGTGCACATTATGTTCTTGTACTTTTCCCAAGGAATCTGCTTTTGCACAGTGTCACTGCTGGGCATGAGTCAAATTTGAAAATCTAAACAGAAAATCAGAAAAATTGGCAAACAGATCAAGAGTAAAATCAAATTACACAGGTGGTAAAAATAAAAACAATGAACAGGTCAAAGGATCAGAAATATGCAAAACTTGAAAAGAAGAAAGGCAGAACTGAAACTGATGAAACTCCTCTGGCAATGTTCACTGCTCCCTGAGGGCACCCAAGTAGCTGATGGGGGCTTCCTAGTGTAGTCTTGTCTGGAGAGACAACAGGGCCAGGGACGAGTAGTTGGATCCACAATCATCTATAGTGGTGGGTAGCCACATGCACCTGCTTGTCCCATGGGCAGAAGCTTAGCCAGAGCAGGGGGATGCTGATGGGGAAGCCAATGGCCCTGTGGGCCCTCAGGTGAGTTGGACACATAAAAAGAAGTATCAGCAGGATTCTCTAGAGGACCTGAAGGATGACTTGCAGCCTTGAAGTTTATGTTCACCAGGGTTTGCCTCTCATCACAAAAAGAAACTGTGTGAGGGGTGCCGTGAACTGCACTGTGAGCACACCCGCCTTCACCACGCAATGGTGGATTTTTCAACCTAAGTCCCAGTCTGGACCTTATATAAACCAAAATCTTGCATTTCCACCTTCCTTTGCTAGTGAAAGGTCCTGCCACTCTATGTCTGTGTAGTAATCCAGGAGAAAAAGGGATGGAGTGATCAGATATTCTTCAGACCCGGTTTGAAGTGAGCCGTCGTGGTGTTACTTGTCCAGATAAAATGGTGCATTTGACCATCCAGGAAGGCTGATGAGACTGAAGTCCAACAATGAAGGACACAGAGTCAAAATGAGGGGTCAGTGGAGACTGCACAGCTGTATGATTGCTCAAGATAGAAAGAACACAGTCAAGGTAGTCCTTGCACCCTGGAAGTAGAGGGGAGGTCACCCATCCCTGCTCATGCCAAAACACTGTCAGTTTTGCTAAGGTCTGAGGAAAAGACCAACAGCTTGAAGAGGCCTCCAAGGAGGTATCTTGGATAGATGGGAAAGAGCAGTTGATTGTAATTAACATTCAAGCAGCTCTTGTGGAGTTGCTGGGCTCTAACAGGGGAATCTAAGGATGCCAATAAATGACAAACTGAGCCAGTCTAACAGCTCGCTGCTGCCTAAAGAGGAATCACTCTCCTCCTTTCTTCATCCCCCTTCTGCTCCCAACAGCAGGTCCTGACCACTATTTTGCACACGGTCTTTTTTGCCATATTCTGTGTAATCAGTGAGCTGAACTGGTCCATGGAGAGCTCTGTGAGCACCAAGCTGGTTCCAGGTGGGGCGTATGGGTACACAGCCCTTGATGGAGAGGCAGAAAAGCTGTGGAGAGCAGACCCCTCCTTTTATGATGTCAGATGACGACCTGTCAGGTCTTAGCATCAGAGAAGATTCTTTAAAGGATGCTTTTATTACCTCTTTCTGAATTTGATGGATGCAAAACATTAAACTTCCGGAGTGTGAATCCAACTCAACAATTTCTAGACATAAACTATGTCTCCATCAATGCTTGGAGGAGCGCAACACTGGAGTAAACCTGTAGTTTTGATCTTCAATCAAAACTGCTCTCCTGATGAGTCTGGAACTCTGAAGTATTACAGTCCTTGTCTTACTAGAAAATTTGGTATTTTCTTAGTTGCTTAGTCCTTTTGTCAGTAGTTGTGTTAGCTGAGCTCACACCATCTCATGGAGTTTCCCTTGAGAATATCCAGTCCCAGGCCCATGTGTGGCCTGGTAGCCAAACCCTTCAGCCACAGCACGGACTAGGCATTAGACCTCCTGCTCGGACTGAGCCCTGCACTGTCAGCACCTGAGCTTAGGTGAGCTGAACCTTACCCAAAGTGTCTTGAATTCAACTCCATAGTCTTCAGTTTGGTCCTTTTTCCAGTTAACCCAGGTGTGTCTGCAATTCTCAGGTGCTCCATTGGTACGAGCTGATAATTTTGCAGGTATGACAAAATTGTTATTTCCAAAGCACTTAACACACATCTCATCAGTCAGGTGCATTTTGATAGATGAGTCAGGTTTTGGAAAACAAAATCCAGGGAGTGCAGCCGAGCAGGGACTGTCCTGTCCCTTCCCCATCCTCAACCAGTGGGACCACGTTCCAAGTGTGGGATCGAGTCCTAGATCATATTTGAACCCACGTAGCTTAACAATTGCTTTCAGGACTTGTGTTTTGAATCCTCTGGGTTTGCTTTAAACCAAAATTTCCCAGCCACATTGTGTGGGCTAGTAGCTAAGTGCACAGAGCTTTCTTTTGCGATCAGCTGCACACTCCAGAAGACAGTAACCGCTCTGTGGAATAACCAAGAAGACAAACAGCAATGCACAGGAGCAAGAAAGTGATTAAGAAGAAAACCAAGAGTGAACGTGGCTGCGAGACTTGAGGGTTCTGAGGATGAACTACTAACAGCCTCAAGTCTGCTATTTTTTAGGCAAATAAATTTAAGCAGTGTAGAGCCTGGGAGAGTTAGAGGCTAAACACTGTGCTGAGATGAATAGAAAAGAACAGAACAGAAATGAATTTGGGCTGAGAAGGAAGGTAGGAAATGATGTAATGCACACCCTGGTGAAGAGGAGGGGAGGGGTTGAAAACATTCCTAGTCGAACTGCAGCTTAATAAGAAACCAAAGAAAAAGCTATAAAAATCTACCCAAATAAACCCTTCACACAGATTTGTTTAACTGGGCTCTGTTTTGGGATTTGCATTACTTTCCTTTTGCAGATGGAAAAACGTTGCAGCCTGAACATTAGTGATTCTGACTGACTGAGAGGGAAATCTCTGCCTCGCAAGGATGGCTCGACTTTGAGGTTTAAATTTGCAACCTAAATATTTAAAACCGAACAGAGTGAATAGCAAACGTGAGCCTTGCTCTGATTCTGGAAAAGTGCAAACTGCCAGGGTCGTTTTTTCTCCCTGGGTCCCATCCCACCCTATGCTACCTCCTCATTGCCAGCAGGTGGTAGTGTGCCCCCAAGGATCACGCAAGAAGCAAGGCCTCCTTTGGAGGGGCTTTTCCAGGAGAAATCTTTCCAAACAATTGGGGAAGGTGCTCATTATTTTTATATGCCCTACCTCCTCACCCTACCACTCTTGGAGCCCTTTTCTCCCTGAACCGCTCTTGCCCTGTGCTCCTGAGATGAGGCGAGTGGAGTGCGAGGGGGTCTGCTTGCAGGGGGAGCTCCCATCACTCCTTAGTGACACTAACCACACCAGTGAGTGTTAACTTGGATTTTACTTCCCCTTCATCACCTGGAGCAGCTCCATCTGCGGGGTGCAATGGGCCAGTCTTCCATGTATATTTCTTCCAGAATAGTTGTCCTCCTGCATCCTCACAGCTGGGACACCCAAGTGATGGGCACTGCCAGGTAGCCTAAGGGGTACCTGGCATCTATTTGGGGAAGGTTTTTCCAGGGATATAATCTGGTACTTGTGTTTTGCTGAACAGCCCAGGTTTGTTTGCAGTGGGACCAGGAAAGCATCATATGGTGCTGAGGGACATGGTTTAGCGGTGGGTTTTGGCAGTGTTAGGTTGATGGTTGGACTCGATGTTCTTAAAGGTCCCTTCCAGCCTAGATGATTCTACGATTCTGTGATTCTATATACAGCCCAGTGCCTCAACCCACATCACCAATGGCCACGCTACATTACGATGCTACACGGTCAGCTGTGGCAGGTCCACTGGATGGCACTGTGTCCCACACTCCCAAGCTCTCCTGGCAAGTCACCCCCATCCTATCGCGCTTATTCCCCAGATCACACACCACAGGGAGCATAGGTCGGCTGCAGCTGGTCTGCAGGTCAGCAGTAGTTACTGCACCGCCTGTATTGCCTTTCAGGACACTCTTCCTTTAAAATAAAGACGGTCTTTGAGAAACACTAGTAATTGAGAATCAGCCACTGGTTGTAAAAGTATGAGCAAGACACAAGACGCTGCACATCTGAGTTCTGATACACAAACATACACTCTCATGATCATAGAGACAATGGTCCTGCTTCAATACAGGGAAAACCTACTCATTCCTGTATGCACTTTCCATCAAAAATGCGATAACAAAACAAAAGGAGCAATATATGAAGGTGACAGTGATGTAAATAGAGATTAACCCCCCCAAAAAAAAGGTTATTTTAACAGCAGCTCAGTCCCCAATTGTTATTCACCACTTAGCCCCACAAACAGGATACCAGGATAGCTGAGGGGGTAATCCCAGGAGGGGAACACATGGCTGTGATGACACTGTGACAGAGAAATTTAAGCCAGGACAGTCACCAAGGAGGACCTGAGGAGCCCTCACCACTCTCTCTGTACTAGGGACACTGTGGGGTGGGTACAAAGAGGACCGCACCAGCTCGGGGATGCTCCAGCTGGCTTTTCTGCCTTGTTACAGAACAGAAGTGGATTTACATGGATCAAAAGAGAGGCTCCGCTAGCTTTTTAGCTCCAGGAAGCTCCAGCTTCCCCTGGCAATAAGACCTCCAAGGGTGGCACACAGGTGGCATCAACAGGAAAGTTGATGCTCATACACTCTGAGGGCTGCAAGATCCTTTTATTTTTGTCTGAAGACAGCAGGCAGGAGTGTCCTCAGACACTGTGAAAGCATGAAGCACAAAGCCTGGAAATGATCAGCTGCTCTGCAAAGCAGGGGCATGGTAGGAGCTGAGAAACAAGGCCCATTTGGGGGTTAGGAGGATGGGATGCATGGTTGCGTGCCCAGGGAGCAGAGAGGGGAATGGGAGCCATAGCTACCCAGAACACTAAAACCTGGCAAAGGCAGGCAAAAAGGTGCCTACAAACACTTGTCCAGATAATTCTCAGTTGTTGCAGCTGCTCTTCATTTAATTTAATCAAAGGCAGGTTCCTCATGAGCAGAGAAGTTCATCGCTGGGAATGGGGCGGCTGACCAGACATTGTTTAGCTCCCGGTGAGCAGGCAGCGTTCATGTCGGAATTCCTGCTGTGATCCCAGGACTGTGCCCACTTTCAGGACAGCTTCCAGTGGGCATATTTCTCCTTGCACCATGCACAGTGTTCATCTGGCCAGCCACATGCCTTACCTGCTGCATGGAGTCTGGGAGAACAAATAAGCAGGATCTTCTCTTTGTAACCCATTGGTCGGATGGCTCCTGTGCCAGAAAGTTTCCCATCATTTTGTCTGCCTGAGTCTCCAAAACCTCCAAGGATGAATACCCCACAGTTTCTCCAGGTAATAAGATCCCTTCAAACACAGTTCTGGATTTAAGAAGAAACCCAAGAAGCTGATGGAAACAAACTGAGGGCTACACAACCATATCAACTCCATCTGTCTGCCCCCTGCATCGACACATTGACCCTCCAGTCCCATTCAGTGTTTGGCTCCAGGAATAGCTCTGCTGTCATTAGCAGAAGGCTACTGCAGGTTGGCAGCCAGAATCAAGTACCCATCCTGGCCCAGCCTGTCCCCTCAGTCCCTCTGCCTCACTTATTTCACAGCATCCAACACCACAGCTTGGTACAGGAGGGGGAAACGGGCTCTGGAGCAATGTCCTAAAGGTTGGGAGGGAGAGCAGAGCCCAGCCTTGATCACCACCCCATGTCCCCAGCCATATCTGCTCTTTCATAGATCACCATGATACTCACAGCACCAAAGGTCCAAGAAGACCTGAATACCCCTGACAACACATGAAAAAGGAGAATTGGGTTCTTATAACCCAGCTGAGTCCAGCTGGCCAGGAGGTGAGAGCTGCAGGCCGAGATATGCTTTGCTCCCAGCGCTGTGCTATGCCTGCAGGAGACTCATTTCTGTTCCTGGCACCTCTGCCTTCCCTCTGCCTTTTTGTCCCTTGTGTATAACATCAAATGGGCCTGAGCAGGACTTTTTGCAGCATATTACGCTATGGACTTGAAGTGCAAGTATCCAGCTCTAACCCCATGATAAGGAAGACCCAAGAGCATAACCTGAGCACTACAACACATCTTCAGGTCTTGCATTATCCAGCCGTCACTGAAGAAATTGGAGGAGGCAGCACAGAGCTGAATTTATCCTTCACTTTAATTTCTGGCATTTAGTAAGCCAGATCCCTTCCAAAAACTCAAGAGCTGTGGCAAGCAAGAAAACTGTCTCCAGCTCCCCTGGAAAATGTCTTGAGCTCCCCTTCCTCATGGAGGCTGTTTCATTGCAGGGGCTGGTGTGACGACAGACGGCGCGAGCTGTTCATCAGCTCTGAACCCGTAAAAATTTCATAACTACAGAGGAAATGGGGGTGGCACATTGTGGAGGGGGGAATAATGAGCTGAAAGAGGTAGTGGTCTGCCTTGCAGGGATGGGTCCCCAGGGCAAAGGGTGCACAACTTGTCCTAGATTTTTTTTTCCCTTCTTTTTTTCCTGAGATCTGAATGCATAATTGCAGGAGGGGACAAGGGGGAAAATGAGCCAAAGACTCGTAACTGCAGAGGCCGGTCCCTGTGAGCAAAGGGCCACATGTCTCCTTTTATCGCCAGCCATAATTCCCTCCTTTGCTCAAAGGCGGCTGTGAAAAGAGCAGGACTGGTTCAAACTTCCTTGGGGTCTCCGTGGCAACCAGCCCTGCAGGAGCCTTTTCTTCCTTTCCCCCCTTTCCTCTTTTGTTGTTGTTGTTGTTGTGTCATTAAAACTTCCCGGATTGAATCCCCACCAGGCTGCTCTGCAGGCACTGCTCCAGACCTCCTGCCTGCCTCCAGCCAGCTGCCCTCGCCTTTTCTCAGCCCCTGGACCAACAAAACTCAGACCCAGCCCAGAAAAGCCCAGTCCAAACTCAGCCTCAGCCCAGCCCCAGCTCGGCAAAGCCCAGCCCAGCCCCAGCTCAGCAAAGCCCAGCCCAGCTTCCCTTCGGAACATTTGTTCCGTCACCCCCCACTTTGTTTCTCCCCAGTATTTTATCTTCTTACAGTTCAGCCCAACATCCTCACAGCGATTAAGCAAAAACTGTGATTCTCCGACCGTTCAGGCTGAGCTGTCTCGGAAGGGGCATGGGACAATCCAGACCTGGCATCCCTGCTCTGCCGTGTTCGCACATAACTGAACCAGGCCAAGTCAGAGCAGATCTCCTCTTGCATCAAGTGTTTGGGCACAGCAAGGGCTGCTGGGGACCTGTGGAGCACCGTGGCCTTGGACAGTCAAATCTTTGGCCATGCACAGCAATGCCAGATCCAGCACAGATCTCATACCCACTCTGTGAACGCAGGTGATAACCCATGATACAAGAAAGACAGATCTGTGCCATCAGTCCCTACCTTTGGCAGTACCATAAGCATGGGAGGTGCAGCTCCTTACAGTCGTGTAAAATAAGCAAAAAATATTGCTTATACCTGCTCTTGTGTTGTGTTGGCTCTGCTGGACTATGACACTTCCCTGCTGGCGTGCTCAGGACTGGGGTGTGAGTAGATGGGGACATTATAGATGGGCACTGCAGCCTGGGCAGGTGGCAGAGTCTCAGCAAGGAGAAGGTCTCCAGTCCTAGCAGTGTTCCAGTGGCAGCGCTTACTGTTACCTTACAGCATGGCTGACCAAACAGCCCAGGAGATACGCAACATTGACGTAAACGCATGCAGCTCCTTTTGCTCCAACAGCACAAGGACTTGCTTACATCTGAGGGCCCCATGATTTCCAGCTATAACATCGTGGAAAGTCGCAGCCTGCAGCAAAAAATACCTGGTCTCATTTTTTAGCATGTATTCTCCAGCCTCCAGAATATTGCTAGGCTAGAGTGCCGGGAAAGGAAGGAAGGGAGAGGAATGACTCCATTCCTTTTGATCTCCATCCCTTCCCCCCCATCCCCAGGATGTCAAGGTAGACAGAGCTGTCTTCAAACAAGACCTGGTGCATGGTTTCTTCATTTGCTCAGCTAGTCCAATTAGTCAGATTTACTGCAGTTGTGAAAGGCAGCTCAGCCACTCCTGCAGAGTGAGGCTGCCCGCAAACACGAGGCGTAAAACTGCCCTTCACTACACAGTTTCAGAGAGACAACGTGGACTAGCCTTACATTGCTTTTTATAATGGACCTGTTCCCCAGAAATCTCCAGGACTTGCCTTGAGGCTGCTTCCCCACCAGCAAGGCCTTATATACCTACGACCACTGATCTACCCATGCTCATCCACCCTCAGCCATCTGTGCTTGCTCACACGCACCTACGTGCAGGCAATGTACACATACACTGGCAACCAGGGCTCTACACATATTCAACCATCCTAGTCGTACCTCTCCTCTATCCTGAGATATTCCTTCACATTGAAGAAAAAAATCACAACAATGTGCAAGAAATCCTGCTGAGACCTTTTCCACTGGGCTTTTCCCCACCCAAAGCGGCTTAGGTGAAAAGTGAACAGAACCCTAAAAGTTGTCTGGAAATAATTTTCCCACTAAAAACTGATGGCTGATGGGGCAAGTGTCCTACTCTACCAGACTGGGATCTCCCTTTACTTCAGAAGACAGTAGGGGTGACTTGGAAGAGGGATGAGTTCAATAGAAGAATAGAAGGTTAACAGAGACGACTTCAAAGTTTCATCATGAGTACCGCCTCTTTCCAAGTCCATTGCTGAAGCAGTGTCCCCCCATGATGGAATGTGGGCCAACACTATTTCAGGCAAAACTGTGCCAGTCAAACATAATATTTGTGTCCTTGTATTTACTGAAGTTCGAGATGGGTTTCATCGCTAGCTCTCTGTGCTCCAAGTTGTCATAGCCACTAAAAAAACATGAGTCTTAGGGCTTCATTAGGTGGGGTTTTTTTCTGAACATCTCCATGGCAAGATAGGGGAAAGATCAGAAGATCTAACCAGAGTTTGAACTGTGAGGTGCTAAAGGAATTTAAGTAGGTGACAGTGAAAGAAAGATGTTTTTATTCAAAGTCTGCAGCAGCTCCAGTTCAGTGGCACCCAGGCACTGAGATGAAGTGTCCTTGGAAGATTTCTGTTTTACCGGAAATAGTGGAGGAACCAGCAGTCAGTATTTCCACTTCACATATTTCCTATGATCCCCCAGCTACAGAACAAGATATATGTGAATAAAAAAGAGGAGAAAAACTAAACCACAGGGAGCACTATTTATCATTCCATCTGCACTTCAAATACAAGGAGTGGGATTCCAGTTCCGCTCACCTGTTCCGTAACAGTGGTACTGTTAATAATAAAAAATATTTTTATTATTAAGTCGGTGATTCATAGCTGTCCCTTGATATTCTAGCTCAGGTCTGCACGAACAGAGGGTGAGACAGTTCCCTCCTGAAGGAAATAATAGGATAGCACATAGAAGCAAGTATTTCCCAAGTTTTACAAGCAAGAAATACAGGGACGGATAAGGAACCTGAGCCATCAAAAACATATGAGGAGTCATTGGCAAAGTTGAGAATACAACCCAAGTTTCTTGAGTTTGGATATGACAACAAGTACTACAGCAGGTTACTCCACCAATGTTTTAAAAATGTAATCTTTTGTTTCAAAAACAAAAGAAAACAAACAAAACCAAAACCAAACCAAACCAAACCAAACAAAAAAACCTTCAATAAAACAGAAGTCCCAGTCCCTTAGACACAAGACCTTCTGGGTTATTGCAGCAAAAGTTCGGTTCAAAAGAGTTTCTACTGTCAATGGAAGACAAAAAAGCATCCCAAGTGCAGGATTTCTATACCATGAGCTTAGAATAGTTTGTAAAAAATTGAAGTGAGGTAAGGCAATGTGCAGGAAAAAAAAAAAAAAAAAGCCATAAAGCTATTCTTAAAACACTGAAAACAGTGCTAAAGGGTTTTGCTAAACTCAGAGCTTTATATCACCGTCCTCTCAACAGCCACCAGACCTTCGGTTAAAGCCTGACTTTCCTCTGCTTTATACATGTGTCTTCAGCAAAGGGGAATTTCCAAAAAGATACCAAGTAGAAACAACATCCTGGTGCTCACCTGAACAGGTTGTAACAGTGGATATTTTACCCTGTGGCTACCTCTCCTGTAGGCACCTAACAGCTTTACAGGTCAAATTCAGGCAGTGCTCCACTGGACAGACCAGGCAGGCAAAGGTGAAAGGCAGCCTTCCTGCAACCACACATAAGCCGTGAGCTTACTTGGAGATAGCGTTAAAGTTTTGCTGGAGTAAAGATGGAGATGAGGTACCTAACAGGAGTGAGGGGCATGCTACGTCGGTCCATGCAATGTCAACATGCAGGAGTGTACCTCCCAGACCATTGGTGATGGAACACATTGAGAAGATATGTGGAAATACAGAATCATAGAATCATAGAATGGTTTAGGTTGGAAGGCACCTTAGAGATCATCTAGTTCCACCCCCCCTTGCCATGGGCAGAAACACGTTTCACTAGACCAGGTTACTCAAAACCCCATCCAACCTGGCCTTGAACACCTCCAGGGATGGGGCAGCCACAGCTTCTCTGGGCAACCTGGGCTAGTGCCTCACTACCTGCAGAGTGAAAAATTTCTTCCTGAGATCTCATCTAAATCTCCCCTCTTACAGTTTGAAGCCATGACCCCTCCTCCTATCACTACATGCCCTTGTAAAAAGTCCCTCTCCGGCTTTCCTGTAGGCCCCTTTCAGATACTGGAAGGGGCGCTAAGGTTTCCCCCGAGCCTTCTCTTCTCCAGGCTGAACAACCCCAACTCTCTCAGCCTGTCCTCTGTTCCTGTTCCTTCTTCCTCAGAAGTGATGTAATACCCATAGAGGCCCTACTTTAAATCACTGTGCTCAGGCGTTAGTACAGGATTGCTGTTTCCAGGTAATGGCTGCCTGGGAGTGCCCAGCTAACATGAACTGAGGTATGAAGAGCCAGAAACAGCAGAAGAGGGCAGTCTGTTAGAGCCAGAGGGAATATAAGAATCCAGGAGAGAGGTGATTTAACCAAGAAAACTAAGGAACAGGTAAGTTTAGAGAGAAATGTTAACGCTACCAGTCATAAGTTAGCAGCAAACACAGCCCTCAGAAACACACAGGATTTGAGTCATTTGAGATGGAAGGGCCTCAGATGTCTCCTTCATGGTCTGGGAAAAGATTTCTTCAGCTCTTTACATACTTTTTAAAGAATTATTTACTTTAGGACTAATGGCTAAAGCTATCAAGGAACTAATTTGCTGTTTTACCTCCACTTTAGATGCTAAGGCCAAAATTTAGGTCTTCAAAACAACAAATTCAGCCGCTTCTAAGACTTGAACCCCACTAAAGGACCATGGTCCCAAGGGACCCAGCTTGTCAGTTTCTGTTTCTGGCCATGCCCAGCAGTGCCCAAATGTGCAATTCAATGTCTAGCACCTAGATAAGCCACCCTCCACCAGTGAACGGGAGTTGATCTGCAAATCAAGAACTCTGATACCATCGCTTAGCACTGTGCCATGGTCTTGTATGTTCCTTGCCTTCCCCAACACACCAAATCAGGTGTCTAAACCCCCTTTGTTAGCAGCAACTCCCCATCATCTGTCTCTTGCCCTTCGCTGTATGGTTTGAGTCATCCTCTTCATGTCACACTGACCGTGGGGGATTTCCACCAAGGGCAGCTGAACTGCACCAGGAAGGGCTTGAGTTCCTGGTGTCTCTCACTCATCCGTGGCTTGGTACGTTGAAAGACATGCTGAGAACAAATCCAGCAGACTCCATGGTCCCGTCACCTTCCCCAGGCACTTGGTTTCTTCCTGCTGGTAAGATTCTGACAGAGAGAGGAAGAAAAGCTAAAAGAAGGAAAAGTGACAAAAGTTAGAGTGCCAAGGGGAAGGAGAGGCATGTTTTCAATTTGATTACAATGGTCTTTTGCTGGAGCAAACCAAAGGATCCCTTGGCACCTACAGTGGTTGAGTTTGCAGTACCACAATGTTAGCACAATACAGAAGAACCTTTATAATGACATTGTAAAGGCAACAGGACTTTTCTTGAGCAGCCAAACCTCTAGCTTCCTCAAATTTTTTTCATTTCTGGGCGTACTGAAACTGGTCTGTAAGAATCAGTATTGCCAAACTAGACAGACCAACGTGACTGAAAAGACCCTCAGTAAATAAAACTGTCAGTCAACAGCACAAGGAGGTATCTATGAGTGAAATTTTGAAATTGCACTCTTTTGGATAACTGTCATTTGCTCTTAGAAATTACATTTAAAATTAATGTTTGCTGTAGAACTTACAAATATTTGTTCAGGCTAGCATGAAATATGCCCAGGATAATATTAGCATGTACATATCAGATTTTCATTTCACAGCAGAGAAGACTGAAAGTAAGTCTGTTCATTTCACAGACAACGTAGCCTTCGTCCCTGTGAGACAGGTCATACTCATTGGTGAGACACGCTTGCCATTTTAAGGCTTTGGGGATCTAGGCTGATATAACCAAAGACACAACTGAAACCTGCCATTGGTTTTCTGCTCTTTTTCGTACTAATTTCAGTGGGAGAATCTTGGAGCCAAGAGTCACTATGAGTCACACGGTTAGAGACAAGTACCTTCTACTCCCAGGATCTCAGAGGATCTCCAAGCTGAAACAACTGCACGTACACTTGAATCACGGTCTCTTCCCAAAAGATAGGACAACATGAATTCCTCATGATGGTGGGACAAACAGTCCATGATGTTCAGAGCAGACAAAGAGAGCAATGGATGGGAGAAGTTAAAAGGTGTGGGAGGGCAGGCAACTTGTGAAACTTCATCACATACCTGTCCGAGTCTATAGAGAGCTTTCCCGTGACTTCAGTCTGCTTGGGATCAAATCTTTACCAACACGCTGTTCACCTTTCAAAACCTGTCTGTGGCCACATCAATATGATGTTGGGTAATTACTGGGGTGAGTGCTTTAGCATCTCAGCTGCTTTTGTAATGCGGCACTTCCTGAGGCAACACTGAGATCTCTGCACAACAGCAAGTAAAGTTGCTGGGTCTGGCTCTTGGGTCACTTTCCTCCACTTGGCTGTCGGCAGAAGCAGCATTTTGTGGCTTGTTATTGGCTTGATTTATAAATACTAGCATCAAGAAATGGATAAAGAACACTTTGTAATTCTCCCCAGTGTCTGATAGACAGGAATATCCCAATCACCAAGACCTTGATGATGGGGAAATACTTTTTCTCTGTTGTCTGGTTGAGTGTCGACACATGGTCCAACCAACCATTCAATTCAGATTTCAAAAGCTTTCCCCAGCTAGATTTCTGCAGTGTTGGGCATTTTTTTGTCCTTTTCCATGGGGTGTCAGTCACCTCAGATATTTCACTTCAGCCTCGCCTTTTGCTGCCTCTTTAGCAGTTTGACATTTTAAGGATGGAAATGCTCTCGCTCAGTACTTTTAATTCGTATTCTGTTTATGAAGCTCCAAGACATCCACCAATAGAGATACAATCCTGTGCAGCAATTTAAGGTCTGCTTTTGCTAGATATACTTATAGGCTCTTTAGTGACAATTCACAGACTCCATGGCTTACTTTAACCAGTAAGTTAAAAGTGCCTGTGAGCATTCCCTGGCACTGGAACCAGAGAGACAGGGCCAAAGGACACCTTCATCCATCCTACTAAACTCACTTAACCTCCAGAAGAGGTGGGTCATATCTTAAGGATCTATTTGGAATAGTTGCTGTTCCACACTAATGCCAAATTGAGACTAAAATTTCTTCAGGGCTGTGCCAGTTGGCCAGGTCAGGCCCATGCCAGGGTCCATGCTTCATAGCTAAAAACATGGACAATAGAGTTCAAGTATTTAATTTAGTAGAACAGATTAAATTCATGTGTCTCCAAATGCTCATTTGAAAATCATTGCTTTCTTAAACCAAAGTGATTGCGTTCAATAAAATACAGCTGGGTGCCAGGTAAGAGATTTGCCAGGATAGACTACATCAATATACCCTTTGGGTTTTGAAATCCCACAAGAAGAACAAGCCATGTTTAACATCTATGATGGGTCATAGATGAAAAACCCATTGGACTAAGCTTGGAGAAGCTTTGCCTCATAGTCCTTGCAGCAGATGCAGAGACTGATGAAGAGGTAAGGTGCAGAGTGAGCAGTGGGTAGATGTCCTCTCTTGAAGGCATGGTGGTCAGGAAACCAACTACCACTTAAGAGAACAGCTCTGCACTAACTCAGTGTCCAAATAAGCTAAAATCAGTAAGAACTGGGAATCAAGAAGGACATGGGCATGAGGCAGGTGCATCCCAGTAATTAGACAGCAACAAGGAATGCATTTGTACCCAGAGCCTGAGTATCAGGAGAAGGTCTGGAACTTTCAAAACCATGCGAGGCATTGGGCTGCCCAAGACAGGACCTTGGACCACTGTTACAGCCATTGCTCTGCAACAGATTGATTTGCTGGCTGCTCCTAAAGCACCTCATCTCCACGTGGTTATAAACTGGGCAGCTCCACTGCAGGCAGTAGAACTGGGATTGTTGAGTATGCTTTATGAGCAAAAGCACCTTTTTTGGCTTCTCCCCTTTCTTTGTCCCATTCTGTTGAGTCATCCCCCTCTAACACAATAGCTCCTGTAAAAACAGCGTCTATGCAATAACAAGGACTTTCAAGGAAAATCTTTGTTGGGTCTATTTGCAACATGCAGCCTCTATAGAGAAGTGATAATGCTTGTGATTCTGTTTTTTTATTACGTGTATGGGTTTCTGATAATATTTTCATCTTTTGGCATCCAGAGATGCACTTCACAAGAAACAGATTAATGGGACATCTTTCTGTCTGCCTACTCCACTCTCACCATGACATGGCTTTCTTTTCTCAAGCAAAAACCAGGCTGCCACTGCTTCCCCCCTCCATCCATCCCACCCACACGCTTTGAAAAACCTGGGCGGTGCAGATTTCATTTAAAGTTTACAACCAGTTTTGCCCCCATGGCTCACATCAACACTTTCAGGGGGTTATTCTGCCTCTTTGGTCCTCCCGTTAGTTCTGTCTCCTGCAAGGGTTAATATTCACCTCCCTCTCCATCTAAAAAATAAGTTGTCTATCTCACCCCCACCGTGAGATTAAGCGCAATTACAGTCACCCTTCATCCTTACCTTCCAAAGCCTTGGCATACCAAACCAGAAGCAGGGTCTGTGCATCCTGGGTTTCTAAGTGAAATTAAAAAAAAAAAAAACACTCCAAACACCAAAAATCTCACTGTCCCAGTAAAGTCTCTTGCAAAGAGGGTTTGTCTGTGGAAGCGAGGGCTAGGAACAAAGTTGTGGGGTGGAGGGGGAGGAGAGCATGATTGACAGCCCTGAGCTGAGACTCATCCCTTACCTTGGGCCATGCGGTCTGATTGGCTGCCTGCTGACATCCCCAAGCCCTGCACTTTTTAATAGACGCTTTTGGATGATCTACAGGGAAAAGGCTTGGAGAGGTGTGTTTCTGACAAGCCAGAAAGTCATCCGCACTACAAGGGACTTTGTTTAACTCTTTTTTTTTTTTTTTTTTTTTTTTTTTTTTTTTTTTTTTTTTTTTCCTGGAAGGAGGGGGTGTTCTTCATTTTTCGCACTTAATGTTTTTCTGAAAACTTCACTGAGATTTTCCCCTTGCACCAGCCTGGACTAATGGATTACCACCTGCTTGGACTAATTTTGTCTTTTCTCTTCAATGGCACAAAGGTCTTAGCCGGTTACCCAATTTGGTGGTAAGATTTTTTCCCCCCCCTTCCCTCTTTCGATGATTGATTAATGAATTAATTAATTATTAGCTATGGGATTTGTGTGTATGCATGTTCTTTCCTTTTCACCCTTCACCCTGCTGAGCTGGCCACGACTACATGTTTGATTCTAAGCATAATTTCTTCAGATTTGACTGGTAATTAATGAAAAGTTTGGGGGTTGTTTTTAAAGGGCAATGTCTAGGTTTCCCTTTGCGCAAATGGAGTCTTCCCTACCACTCTTAATTTCTCCATTTTCGTCACTGTAGCAATAGGCATTTGTTTTAGATGTAAAAGGATGTGGTTTTATTTTCTTGTGCAATAGGAATTTTGTCTGTTGCATGACTGTGTAGCAGGCATTTTCTTCCTTTCCATTAAATGGTAACCGATCTTCTAACAAAAAATTAATTTTATTTTCTTTTTGGCTGCTGCAGTTTTTGGACTTCTTTCTCTTCTTTTGTTGTATTCTGTCATGTGAATTTAGTCGGGCAAATAAGCTGAGAACGCAAATGGCACCTGAGAAAATATTCATCAGTAAAATTCCTCAAAGATGGATTTTGTTCTTTTTAATTATGGAAATGTCACTTATTTCCTTGCACAAACAATAAAAATAATTTTTAAATTATTTGGTTATATCTTATAATGTGGCTGTTAAGAAAACTGAGTTACTTATTTTAAAAATAAATATAACAGTATATAGATAACTATATTAACAGAATTGAAAGCACTTTAGAACAAAACATACAGAATAAAACATTTCAGGTCATTTAAACACAGCAGACAGCAAGTTGCATAACAGAATATTTCAGTTAATTTCTCTCTTTATCGTGTAGGATTTCTCATTGGAATATACCTTGTTAAGTTCCTGTATGTGCCAGGTAGGGGCTGTAAGCCTAATAATCCATAGGGCAAGGAGGGAGATGTCAGAATTTGGTGCTACTGAGATTCTTGGGTTATTTTCGCCTTTCCAGAAAAGTCTTTTTTTTATTACTGAATTAGATCCTTTCGGTACCAACATGGAGATGGCAAGAAGTCGGTGGGAGTGAACTTAGAAAGGGACTGCCATGTCTGGGAATATTTAGAAATCAGAAGGGAAAAGCCGAATTTTTTTTAACAATCCACTTATTACCGTGGATTTTAAGAATAAAAATGTGCAGTTCCGGTAGAGAAAGAGTAAGAATACAATGAGAAATCCACGCTCAGGAAGCATTTAAAAGCTACGCAGGTTCATGAAATGGCTAAATCACAGCATGTTTTCCTGAAGAATTAAATTATTTCCTCGCCTTGAGTGTGGCTGCCTAACTTCAGGATCGAAGCCTGGGGCAGGGGAGCCTACTGAAATAGAGAGAGCATCACTTTGATTCCTTACATCCCTTTTCTCCTTCATTTGGGGACCTGCGTGTCTGAACAGGGCTGCGCGGTGGGTTGTAGAAGAGGTCAAAATTGCATGGCTGGATCTAAAGGCAAGAGTCTGCATGGGGCAACGGTATCTTGCCATGACATCAGCTCTCCCATGGTCTCACCAGCTCCTGACCTGCCTCAGGCTTTGATATAAATCGGGATTTAACGCCCAAATCAAGGAGGGTTTTGACTCTCAGAGCGAGGAACAAAAATCTTCTTGAAGAAAAGGTCTGTTTTATTTCCCCGTGAAGCGAAAATGTCCCCATAAGCAAAACGTCTCTCCTTGTTTTCAGGAGAAGATGCTGCAGACCAGTGTCTGCCCTGTGTCCTTGCCTTCCCCAAAATCCCTACAAGTTCACCCAAAATGAACAATGCAAAGACAGAAACACCAGGAGCATGGCAAGAAACATCCATGGGAAAGGAGGGAGTTGAACAAGCTATTCGCAGAATTTCATTCAATAAATCTACATTTGCATATTTTTTGGAGATTCTGGCAATACCAAGGTGCCGAAGAGTCTCTGCTGCACTGAGGGGGTGTGATGAGAAGCCCCACATAGGACTGAGGGGCTATCAAAATTGGCATAGAGTTTTAGAGGTTTCTTGAAGGCTGAAGGAGCAGAAGAGGAGAAATATCTGGGCCAGGGCTCCCCAACTGCTCAGGCAGACACAATGCTTCCCACAGCACACAAAATTAAATATTTCCTTCAGTCCCACCAAAGGCTTTGAATATCTGCTCTGTGGAGCTGAGATCTTATGTACGGTGTACTCTAGCATGACGTGATATATATGACCTTTAAAAATGCATCCTTTTCCAGTTGTCTTCCTGATCTTTAGGCAGGCATACAGCAGGCTTTGGGGGATGAGTCCCACTTGCAGGGCTCAACATGCACCAAAACAGGGGGAGGGAAGCAAAGATGAGGCACAGCATCAGCCCAGTCAGCTGCACTGGGCTCCTGCACCCCTCCAGGCCAGGCTGGACCAGAGATCATCAGTGCTTCCTTATCCTCAGCTAAACCCTTCCCTGCTAAATATGAGACCTTCAGGAAGACTAGTCATCTTGCAGGACCCCAAGACAGCTGGCAAATAGTGCCTGTTCCTTCTGGTGCAACATTTCTGGGTGTTTTTCTACTGTATAGGGAATATTTTGGCAGCAAAATCAAAACAGATTGTTGTTGCTCCTTTGGGGCTTAAATGGGAAAAATGTTTATTCCTGTAGCAGGGAGGAAGCATCTAAATGTGCACAAGGAAAAGAAACGCAATGAGAATGGGGTCTCGGCACCTTGTAAACGGGTTTAGGGGTGGCTGGAATAATCCGGCTGCTCCACAGTGCAGTCAGACAATGCCGGCAAGCACGACATCGATGACAGTGCGGTGGAAGGGATAAAAGCAAAAAGATGAAACTGCTGATGGTTTGCACTGAGTTGTATTTTTATTGAGGGCCCAGGGAAGGATGCTGGCCATCTGGTTATATTATCTAGAGAGACCATAACTCAACAGCAACCCTCCAGCTTGTATGCCATCATGTTGGAGGGTGGATCCTGCCCTCGGCCTCGGTGGTGAAACGTTCTATGCAAGGCAGTGAGGCTCAAGTCATCAGCCATCAGGGAGCAGTCTGGACAGATGGCATGCAAAGGGAAAGACTTTGCGGTGCAAATACAGATCTGCAGTGTCCAGGCTGTCTGGTGGTAGTGGGACGGTGGAGCCACTGGGCTGCAAAGGCAGAGGGGTGTTTGCGGTCCAACCTGTTTGACTGTTAGCAACTCCCTGACATCGTCCTCTCCTCAACCAACGAGGCAATGCCTGAGCAAGGTCCAGGGGTAGCACAGACTGTAGATATAACCTTCAGCAAGCAGGGGTGGTATTTTGCTATAGGTCCAACCCTTCTTCACATGCTTCCATCCTATTACAGCAGTGAAAAGGAACAAATGGGGCACAGATGGGAAATGGTCATCTAAATGCTCCCTGCAAGTGGGCTGGCAAGAGGAGCTGAAGCCAACAAGAGCTTCCTCAGATATGTGTCCAGCACTTATTCTGTCTGGGTTTCAGCTGCTAAAAGAGAGGCAGAGAAGGAAGAGATGGAGAGATGTGGTGAGGCCATGGAGACCCAAGACTGCTGTTTTTCCTGACCCTTCAGGGATGGCATGGATGGAAGCAAAGTGGGCAGTGGGGCCGTGGCTGGCACCCCAGTCCCACAGGCAGCAGTCACGGGTCATGCCAACAGTCTTTTTAGGTGCCAGCAGAAGGGATGGCAGTGACATCAATCACACCTGCAGTCAATTTTTTAATCCCAAATACCCTAATGACAGCATGGATAACAGAACATGTCTCAGTCATTGGGGATGAGGGGGTCAAGGTATGAAAGACTGGTCAATGCAGCATGTAGACAGACTGATGGGTGCACCCAGAGCTTTCTGATAATGTCCTAAGAGAATTTAGGTTAAAATCTAGCCCATGGCCAGAGCTGTGACAGTGCAGGCCAACAGAGATATTGTGGCCCAGGAAACAACTAGATACCTCTCCCAAGATCCTCATACATGAAGAAGACAACCAGGGAGGCAGTTCCACCCATGAACTGCAAAGAAACACCAAATACTCTCCTCTTGCATGAGCATCATTCACCAAAGAATCTTGGAAACCTCTGGTCTGTCACTAGCCTGGAGAAAGGAGCCAGATTTGGAGTCATTGATGTAAACAGGGAGCAAAAAATTCAGCCTCACCCCTCTTATCGCTCCTCAAGACATAACATTAATAGGTCACTGCCCATAAATGTGACTGTCACCAAGTGCATCTTCCCATCCAGCATTTGTTGGCCTCTAAGCAGATGACTTGGCAACTGGAAAAATGGCTTTGACCGGCATGTTATGAAATTTTATTTCTATCCCTCAGAAAGGTTTTCAGGGGAGGCTGGAGACTTTGGCAGCTGGTTGATCATCCCAGTGGCCTTGGGCCCCTAGGAAGAGACAGATAGAAACTTAAAAACACGTTCTCACTGGTCTCACAGTAGTTTCCTCATTAGGAAAAACCTGTATATGAAAACCATTTGCATGTAGATGCAGTTTGAGGTGACACATAGCTTGTCTTCTTTAGCTTTCAGTGTCTCACCTTGCTGGAATTAATGGGAGACTTCTTTCTTTTCACAGTCTTGTTTTTTTCATTCTCTGAAGGTTCAAAACATTTATATCCTGTAGCCTGTGTTTTGTTACAGGTGCATGGCCCTTAAAGCTTTATTCAAAAAGAATAAAATTACAGTGCAACACCAGACTATGAGAGTGGGTTTACTGGTGCAAATCCAGCTGCTGTAGCACTACAAAGGAAGGAAAAGACCCCCATGTATAATTTTCCTACAGCTTAAAATTCAGCCAGTTCTGGGGAAAAATGACTAAGATAATAATGGAGTTTGTCAGTGACAGAGCTGACGGCACTTACCACGCAAAGCCAGAGGTACTGCTCTGTCGCCTGCTCTGGCACACAAAGCGGAAACACCTCCACCAGCAGCCTGCACTGGCACGTGAAGCTCTGAACTGGAAGAGCTGACGCATAAACCACGCGCCGCCTTCTGCTGACACTGCTGGAAGGGTGTTAACACCCAACGGCGGCTGGTGGGTGATGCCACAGACCACTGCCCCTCGATCTGTCAAAGCTTGTCTGCCAGAGCTGTAGCTGAAGCTATCTGGGGATTGCAGTGAGGTCAGAGGTAGTGAGGAGAGATGTGATGTGTGGCTGCTCAGGAACACAGTTGTCAATAACTGAATGGCCACAAGCGTTCAGGATCTTGTGGGTTTAAAGGTTTTCTTCAGCATTTCCCACCTGTGGGAATCCGTATCACCACCCTGCCAAATGGAATGGTTAGTCCATGCCATGAAAGCAAGAGCTTTTCAAGCTGGAATTCAGATTCATCATCTGTCCTGTACAGCAAACGCACATGGGCAGCCCTAAACGTTGCCAGAGGAGAGCTTCTGAGGATGTATGGCCTTGCGAACCTCAACATACCCCAGGTCTTGGCAGAGTGTTAGTATGGCCAGGTAGCACCTCTTGTCAGGTTGCTCACTCCCGTACACGGCAGAGTGCAGTGCAGTGGAGTCCTGAGTTCAGTAACAGCTTCAAAATGCTACTGGAAGACAACAGTAAAGAGCAGTAAGAAAAGTAAGCATTTCCCTAAATATCAGGAAGTCTCATTCCCTTGAAAAGTAACCACTCATGCCTCCTGGAGCATCCCAGCCCCAGGGATCCACTCTGTCCTGCAGGGCCAATGCGAGCCTGCAGCCAGATGAACACAGGGAGAAGGACTCACAGATGAAGACTTAGAAGTGTTTTTGCCCTTAAGCCAGAAATCTCTGTTACCGTTCTTGTAACTAAATTCAGAAGTAAATTTCAGTGGTCACAAAGAGCTTTTAAGAAGCAGTTTAATTGCAAACCAATTGCTTTTCAGTTGAATCCTTCATTAAAAGTAGTGTTTGACGAAGTGAAGCACCTGCCTACGGGACCCCATGCAACAGCACTGGAAATTCAAGGGGGACTTCTGGCTACCCATTACTCTTAGCTCAGGTTTGCCTGTGAGGTGTTGGGGATGCTGGAGGCCACCAACGGGTGAATTCACATGCCAGCTGTTCTACATGCTGACTTGCTTCCCCGACTATATGTCAACAAGGACCTCCATGCGGACAGGTAGACACTTCACACCCTACTGACACAGTTGTGTGTATGCAGGTGGGGAAACAGTGACCATGGTTACCAGCAGGACTATGAGTCCACAGTTGTGCTCATCTCAAACAAAATGGAGTGCGTGCTGGGCTACATTGGCCAGAGGAGTGTGGGCAGCAGATTGAGGGGAGCTGTCATCCTCTGCTTGGCATTTGGGGCACCTGTAATACTGCATTGAGAAGTGTCCCCTTCCTCCCCTCAGCTCAAGAGGGATGTAGAGAAACTGGAGAGTGGTCAGTGGATGCTTCCAACATGGTAAGGATCTGGGACGCATGGCTTACTAGGAAAGGTGGTGGCATCTGGGCTCATTTAGTCTGGCCGAGAGGAGACTGAGGGTTCTTCAATAGCAGCCTATCGCTTCTTGAAGGGCTCTTACAAATATGATGGAGCCGATCTTTTCTCTGTAGTGCCAGACAATATAGCAAAGGGCAATTGCCACAAGCTGCGACTTCAGAGGTTTATGCTTGCATGAGGAGACCCTCCATGCTCAGGAGGGTGGTGCAACCCTTAGCCAAGTGCCTGTGGAGGAGAGGAGGCTCCCTCCTTGGACATTTGCAGGACTCGATGGCACGAAGCCCTAGCCACCCTGGGCTGGTGCTGGGGAGTGTCCTACTCTGAGCAGGTGCTTGGCAGGGATCCTTTCAGCCATCATTTCTGTGACTGTGATACATCCTTTGCTGAGACCAGCAGCAGTGCTCCAAAAGATGCAAAGTGTGAGACAGGTCCTGGATTACTCAGTCACCAGCGTGTGTCTAACGGGCAGTGGGACCTTCATTAGGACCCTGAACACAACAAAGCGACTCTCATCCATGTGACAGCCCAAGGCTTACGATGGCAACATATGGCCCAACAAACATATGCCAAGGAGAAACCTGATGGTCACTCATGTCACCCCTGCCATATGTTACACATCTTTGGTGTCCAGATTTGAGTCATTGTCACTCCAACTAGGTCACAACCGGTCTTTAGCTAATGCTTTCTCACTTCGTCTGTCTTGGCTCTGTTGGTCTCCAGCTCCTGCACTGCAGTCACTGCTCTACTGGGTGCATGAGCCAAGGAGAGATGCAAGAAAGCCTCCAGCCCTTCCTCCTTCCCTGTAGGCACAGTACAGACCTGGGCAGTTTGAATCCTCAGATGACATGACTCGAAGGTCACTAAATCACTTCTGACTTTTAAATTACACTTTCATAATTTAGCTGACACTCTGAGGGTACTTGATTTCCACTGCTGTCCTGGAGGCCCAGTGAATACTGTCCACATACTCACCAGGGCTGGTAACCAGGAGGTGGAAGGTGACGTTGGTGACAGGGTCTCAGTGATGCTCATCAGGCCTTTCCACTGCGAAGCCAAACAGTGCAACCTAAACTAGTGGCTGGATTTTGTATGGAAAAGCAGGAAAATATCCGAGTAGCTAGTTTTAAAGACCTACAAAATGAACCTTAAATATTAAATAATAAAGATTGAAGAATTGTGCTGTGTATTGAAAATATGCCTGAGTGAAACGTCCTAGGCACGTCTAGTAGGAGTCTTAGCAGCTGCTAGTTACTGTCTTCCTGCTGACCACTATTTGGCTGGTTTTAACATGTGACAGCATGGAACATTTTTGAGCATTAAAATAGAAAGATTTCTGGATTCAGAGTCCAGCCATTCAGAAATGTGCACAGACTCAAAGTCCTTGATGAAAGTCAAGGCCTTTGTGCATCCAAGAAATACTTCTAAGTAGCTATTACCATTTTTGTAACATTATGAAGCTCATACCAAAGGCTTTTTGAAGGTGGATTCATGGATTTTATTTGCATGCATATGGATAGGAAGAGGTCTCGGGAGATATGGTCAAACCTGGAAATACAAATCCAGTAGGCTGGCATTCCTTCTTTATTTAAGTACATTCTTACTCTAGGTTTCCTAAAGGCAATGGCTCTAAATGGAGCTTGTAGTGGAAATTGGGCCCAACCTGGCATAGCTCTGAAAGGTTAAAAAGTACTTCTCAAAAAAATAATCCATGGCAAGAGAATTGCAATGGGATTTCTGTCCCAGAAAGGTAGGATCCTACTGTGTGCAAAGCTCCAAGGCACAGTCTGCTGCTGAGGGAAAGACGCTACCTCTCTATAAGGTAGACCTTCAGAAAATCTATGTTCGATCTGATCTTGGAAAGGATGAAATCACCTGGTCTCTTTCCTCTGTTGGTAGACAGAACCACCCAATAACTGCAGACTAGACACCTGTTTTCCACTGGCTGTTGTTGGATTGAGACAAATCTGATGTTCACCAGCTCCTGCATATGTCCATAATCTTATTCTTCTTCAGTTCCCAGTACCACTTAGTGGATCAATCAGGGATTTTCCTAAAGAATCTGAAATGGGAAAGATTTGTCAGGAACGTGACTGTATAATTTACATATTCCATATGTAGACAGTTATAGCTCATGTTCCTTAAATTAAATCTGAGGTTCATTTTGTATCTACAAATGGAAGTGGTTTAATATTACTCAAGTTTGGAGTTAATATTATAGCGATACTGAATGTAATGAAAACCTTCTGATATAAAGGGGGTATTAGGTGATATCATTTAAGGTTGTTTCATGGAAGTTTCAGGATAAAGACCACATCAGGAGTATGACCCGGTGAAAACCACATCTCAGGACCAACACAGGCTCAGAAACATTGTGATTAACATTTATTGCCTTTTTATCACTGTCTGTGCATTGACTGCATGTGAATTTACAGCTTTTCCTATTTATAATACCTGGAAAGAAAGCTTAGGACTAGGCATATCTTCAGAGTTCCCACCTCTTCCACTCCAGGAGCACTGTGTTTCTTACTATTTACTCTGACTTGGAGTGTAGCCAGGACTTAAAAATTCTAAACTAACCCCAAAACAGAAGGTATTTGCAAACCTCTGGGTAAGACAGTGATCCTTTACAAACATATCTCGTCTCCCTTGACTAACACATTACCCTAGCTAGAGGGTGCCTGTTTCCAGACCATACATCCATTCAGCGTATTTAGTACACAGATAGGCTAGTAACAACAAAAAATTTGATCACCAGAACTGTTAGTGTAGTTGCTTTGCCATCTTTGAAAACACGAAAGAACTATGCTTTGATAAGCAAATTTGCTATGATAAAGGAGCTGAACTCTTTCTAATTCCTTTCCTAAGGATGGGTTTCCCAATTTGATAATTTGCTAGTTTGTCTTTTTCACAATTCTCTGAACCTGTCTGGTTTTAATTGATCTTACAAATCTAATCAAGTCTAACTGGCACCTTTCCCAGTACTTGCACCTTTCATATTTGAATGAGAAGCACTTTCCCTGAGCTGCTCTAGCATCGCATTGGCTCAGACACCGGACATCTTCCTCCACCTTTTCAGCAAATAGACCCTCCGAGTTTAAAACAGAAGGGGTTAGTGTTAACTGATAAACTCTTGATTTTTATTTATTCTGATCCTATTTCTATGTCTCATAGTCATCCAGTGTTCCTGTAGTTACTTTCTAGCCATTGTGAAGAATTGTAATTAAGAAATTTGCAGTGATCCTTGAAAACTGTCACAGGGCCTTTTCATAGCTCCAGGGGAGTCCCAACAAGTGCCACTCAACTCCTTATTCCTTATTCCTTGCCTCCCACTGGAGATATCTGCAGCACAGGTAGCTTCATCTTAGCCAGTTGCCTTGCTGAGAATGGCACATTTGTAGCACGGGTTTTACTTGCAGAGGTCTAAAATGAGATGAGTGCCTATTCTGCTCCTTGGACTATGGTGGCCGACCAGGACAATGGTCTCAGCTGAAATGTCTGCAGTCCATCGGATGACTCTCATCATCTGCATGTACAATACAGCTGGGTCCCGGCTTATCTGCAAACCCACAAAATTATTTATTTTCTTGTGGAAGCCACTGTTTCAGCCTCCAGCCCAGATTTCAGCCAATAGCACCTATATCCCCTGCCTCAGCTGTGTAATTCCCTCATCACTGATCTGTTTTCATCTGATTTCCTAATATTCGCTTCCCATGATTGCTGATGTTTTCAATAGTTAGATTTTTCTTTCATTTTTGTTGTTGCAAAAGATTTTCAATTATCTTTTTACATTCTAACCAATTATTGCACTGTACGTGCTCTGGCCTCATTATCCTTGGTAACAACAAAATCAGCTTTAGTAAGTTTTTAATGAAATCCATCTGATTTCTGTTTGACAAGTAGTTTATGTAGTACACTGTGTTATGCTTATCTGTGTATTTTCACTTTTCATTTCAGTTTACTCATTTTTTTCCTGTAAATCTCCTATAATTAAGGTCTCCAGAAACTAAGATCTCCTTTGTGGCTTTTGTGGGGCACGGCCTGTTGGTTCTGTTTGGTTAAGTGAGAAAGCTGAAGGAGTCTGGGAGCTTAGATAAGCCTTTACAAAAACGGAGCCTTTGCCTCAAACTAAGGCAACAGTGGTGCAATGGTTCAGGATCATAGTTTTGGAGACTTAAGTTCTACCAGAAGCCCTGAAGGAGTCTCGCCTCATGTATGCTAGGGTCTTGTCTGCCGTCTTCACAGTCTTATCATGAACAACAGTCTCATACCTTGGGGCAACCCTTATTCAACCTTTGATCAGATAAATGAGAGCTTGCACAAAGGCACTACAAGGAGGATTAGAAACAGCCAGACAATAGGGAGACACACTGGTGATAGCGCAATCACTAAATGGTCGAGTTCTTGAAGTTCTTGAAAATCAGCCTTTTATACCCAGCGGACACAGATGAGTCTTCCCAGATGTTCAGAAATTATGTTACTCCATTTAGCACAGCTGTTTCCAGAGCTGAGACAGACATGCATTGCCACGGTGGTGCCTCCCACCGTACCACTAGTACTAATTAAGGCTACTCCACTTACCTGCACTGCAATAATGACTTTAGTTTAGTCCAATCCAGGAGGCCTGGCTCAAAGGATTGTAGTTACAGTCATAACAAAATGATCAATACTGTATAGAATCATAGAATGGTTGGAGTTGGAAGGGACCTTAAAGATCATCTAGTTCCAACCCCCCTGTCATGGGCAGGGACAGTTTCCACTAGACCTGCATCCATGGTCTTAATGGTCTACGACTCTTGAGTCTTTGGTGTCCAACCCTGCCTGAGTTTTAGTTGTCCCTGCCTGAGTTTTAGTTGTGCCTCCCTGTTACTCCATTCAGCCCAGCAGCCCTGTAATCCAGCATCCAGAAAGCTGGAGTGTGAAACACGACTTGGTGACAGCTGGCACGGCTTGTCCATGGATTATGTTTTGGTGGAGAAAACACTTGAGTTCTGCTTTGATCCTTGAGACCTTGGCTATTACGTGTGTTGGTTTTGCTGCATGGGTGGAAACCATACACAAACTGGAAAAACAGCTTTCTGATGTGGTTCTGAATGCTGTGAATTTAAGGCTTGCTGGTAATCCATGAGAAATTAACAACTGGGCGTAAAAAATCTCAACTGAGTACTAGAATGACTTACATTAGAAAATTTTTCCATAGGAAAGGATGTAGATGTTCAAGTAACACTTGCTTAGGGATTGTGTTTTTAGCCTTTCTTTCTTGAGTCATATCAGGCTCCAGGGTATCACTAATGAATTTTCAGTAATAAATCAACAGCACAGTTCTGCCTGGCCTTACATATTATATCACCTAATAGAGGGTCCCCATCCCTCCACCCAGTTCCCCAGGATTCTTTGAACTCAATTAAGCTCAATATAGCTGGTATCGGCCAGAAAAAAGTGACAGATCCCCAATGATTAAAAAGAAGACATTTCTTGGCAATAATCAAACCTGTAAGAAAAACTATAATTTTTCAGATTGATTCTTCTCTATTCCTGACCAAAGACTCTAGGAGGAAAGGATATTTCCCATGTCTCCAAATCAGATTATTTGTTAAAAAATATGGAAAAGGTAATTTTTTACATTGGTAAGGATTTGGCAGTAGAGTTTTGCAAGGACACATGCCGTCCAACGTATTGAAAAGGATTGCAGTGGGGGAACAGTGATGTGGTGAAGTTTGCAAATGTAACACATTGCTCAGGATGGTCCAACATAAAGGTAACCACAGAAGATGGGAATCGATGACACTCAATGGATAATAAAAAGGCAGATTCATTGCAAATGACTGTGAAGTAATGCAAATTGGGAAAAGGATCCCAAATCTGCACAACATTGATATAAGTTAGACTTTCTATTACAACCACCTTGGAAATGAACTTTATTATGAACCGTTCTTTGGAGTTGGTAGTTCAGTGCTCAGTAGTCAACATGTAGAATTGTACATCTACAAGATTTGCACCTTGCTGCTCTCTCCCTCGCCCAGATTTTTGGGACCATGTTGGTTAATAGGTGATAGAAAAGGTTTGTTAGGAGCAGTTGCTGGATTTGTTTTCAAAACAGAAAATATCTGCATATCATTATTTCAGTCATTATTTTATTATTGCATCCTGAGGTCTGTTTGCAATCTGATCATTGCATTTCCCAAAACTGCTATATAAAATGAGAAAAGAAATGAAAACAAGACAACAGCAACAAGGAACCAGAAGGGCTGAATGTCCTCAGATGAGGAGACAGTATTTAGATTTGCAGCTTGGAGAAAGACAATTATGAGTGAATACAATACAGATCTTGCAGATCAGGAATGATGACAAGAGTGTCCCTAGGAAAAGATGTTTATTTCTCAGCATATAAGAACCTGTTGCAGCAGGCAGCTAAGCACCACACAGCCACTCGCTCCCTGCCAGCAGGATGGGGAGAGAATCGGAAGGGTAAAAGTACAAAAAGTCATGGGTTGGGATAAAGACAGCTTAATAGAGAAAGCAAAAGCTGTACACACAAGCAAAACAAAATAAGGAATTCATGTAATACTTCCCAACAGCAGGCAGATGTTTAGCCATTTCCAGGAAAACAGGACTTCATCACTCGTCATGGTTACTTGGGAAGACAAATGCCATAACTTCAAACATCCCCGACTTCCTCCTTCTTCCCCCAGCTTTTTGGTTGGTTGGTAACTCATCATACAGTGGGGCCTCTTCAGCATGACTCATCTCCCCTGCTGATGCTCCAAAATTTCTGCCTTCTGACCAGTTCCAGGATTCCTGGGTCATCCAGGTTTGCCATTCGAGCCCATGATCTGTATAATCCAGTTACTCCATGACGCATAGAGGCGACCCTCCCTTTGAATGTCCACCCCATCACCAGCAATCAAGGTGCCAAGAGGAGCTGTGCTTCAGTAGCAACTACTTCTGAAGTCCCCTTCATATGCCACTAATATCTCTTTTTCATCTGGAGGGTGTAAATCATGTTTCTCACATCTTGTCCTGTTTGGACTGGTCCAAGGGCTACCGCAAGAACTATCGCCTGTTTAATTTGTTCAAAGGCTTATTGCTGCTCCCCAGTGAAATTGTTGGCCCTTGAGTTTAAAATTAATTGAGAAAAGCATGTAATTAGATTGTGGAACTTGTTCCCAGGAAGCACTGTGGAGGCTACATATACCATGGGGTGAGAGGTGGATTGGAGAAAATTGCTGAGAATCACTCCACTGGTAGTCCTCAAGCATGATAGTCCAGAGCTCAGCTTCAACTCCCACATCCCATCACAGCTGGAACCTGCATGTACTGGGCAAAGCCATCTTTTACCCTTTTTCATGGTGTTCCCTACATAGCTGAGATTACTTGTGAAGGAGGCAGAACACTGGCTACATTGACCTTTGGAGCAGACCCAGTGTGTCAGCTGGTTCAATGTTTTCTGCAATATTCATGACAGTTTGTATCTCACATCTTTCTGGAGCTCAGTACTCCTACTCTCCAAAGAGAGCTGCTTTGCTCTCCATGGAAAGAGGATGGAAGAGGCATAATGTTTCACCACAATAAACCATCAGGACTAATTCTAGGTCTGGTTTCCAGAAGATTCAATTCAGCTTTTCCATGTTGTAGCTGACATAAATCTCTTTAAGATCCAGTTCATCCAGATGAGACAGAACTAAGTGTCTTAGTCTCAGTTATACTGCCCAGGATGGGCACAGCCAAGGTCAGTGCAAGACCATGGCACTCACTGCCTCCTCCTAGGCCAGGTTATGTCCTTTTTGGGGTAACCTCAGGCTGTTTATAGGAGCAGAATCACCCATGTTATCTTCAGTCCTGGTCTCAGGGCGCAGTGAAGGACTCTCCAAAGAGAGGCAGCCCAGGCATCCATCTTAGATCACAACCCAAACTATGGAAGAGCTGGGTGGATGTAGTAATTCTCATCCATGGTGTTCAACTGGATGTTCCCATAATATTTGAGCATTGGGCAGATGCTTTTCAATGCCAAAGTTGGTGTCTCACAGTGGGTGATTTCCAGACAGTTGGCACGAACCACTTATTGAAGTTAGACCCCATGAAGGCCTCTCCAAAGTGACACCCTACACTGGAGGCATGTGGAGAGGGCTTGGCTGACCAACTGGGGATGACCAGCACCCCTGCTGGCCTGGGTGGAGATGTCTCTTTTCCTTCCCTCCATTTCTACAATGCTCCATTCTGGACTGAATGTCCCATCACCTCCTCCTCCCTGGTAGGAAATATTTCCCTCCGTCAGTGCCAGCCTTGGGGAAGGAGGGAGGAAAGGAAGGAGAATCCGAATGGTGGGTTATCCCTTTGCCAAGAACATCTCATGGGCAGGACTGGCAGTGGGAGGGTTGGTGAGGGGGCAGCAGCACTGACAAATGAGGTGGCCTTGGTTGCACGGGGTGCGTATGCAAATCTATAGCCCTGCCAGCACTCACCGATTTGGATCGAGCAAGTCTCCGAACAAATTTCAGCATCTCTCTCTCTTTGGAGAAAAGGTTTTGCAGTGCTGAAAATCTTGCTGTGTTTATTGCGATCGCAGCCTGGAAGCCTCCATTTGCATACGCAAATCATATGCATTTATGTAAATTCCCAGGCGAATAATATTATCACAGTCCCTGCAGAATAGATTCTCTCCCATGGCAAATCACTTGATTGTGTTTTCTAAACTGAGAGTGACATTGCTTTGACCAGGCATTACCAAACATAACATTTATATCTGATACAAGAAACAATAAAGGAGCCCTGTTCCTGGACACACACCCTTGTCAGCAACTTTATTCAGGCTGCGTTCGTTAGGAAGAGAAGCAGACTCCAGCTCCCAAGCCCTACCCCCCCCATCCTCCCAGCATTTTCTGGCAAATAAGTCAGAGCCGAACCATGTGCGATGCCAAGACAAAGGGGTGGAGGCAGATGCCAAATCACTTTCAAGCCCATGACAGAGCCCTGAGTCACCCAAACTGGAGCGGCTCTCCCAGAATGGGCTCCTCTTACAAAAGTGCTGTTGCTGCAGCAACACTAATCCACACGCCAGTGGGCAGAGAGATAATGTAAGGGATGCGACAGCAGATTCGTTTGCTCAACGCCATGCTCAGACAAGGGGAAATTATAGTAAACTAGAGGGATCTGCTTGCTCTGTGTTGAAGGCCTTTGTTGTGGGGACTCCTCAGGCAAAGGGCTTCTGACTTTAGAGGGAACCAGTCTTGGTGCAGACGAACGGCTCGGGTCTGACCCCACTCCCTGCTGGGCAGTCCCACAAACCGAGCAAGAGGGGGATTTGACAAAGCTCCTTTCACTGTCTGGGCTGGGAGAGGGACTTTTCCACAAGTCCACTTGAGGACCTAAGGTCTCAGCTGCACCGTGTATCACACACAGTCTGATCTGAGAAGCACTCAGGTCCTGTCCCCGACTCCTCCCTAGCAATCAGTCATGTCACCAGCAGGCTCCAAGGCCACCAGCGTTGCAGCAATGGCCCCTCTCTGCAGACCCCTCCTGTCCTGCTCTGCTCTGCGGACTGCCTTGCTCCTGCACTGCAGTAAGGAAGGTGCTTCTAGGGCCAGGCAGGCAGCGTGGTCACCGTCACCAAAGCCTGGTAAGTGAGGTAATATGAAAAACATATGCAAATGTGAACATTGGCTGATTGGGCCAGTTGAGGAATTAACCTCAGGAAGTTACACAAGTTTTGGGGTGGGCTAATTGTGCCTCTTGCTGCCCACTCGCGGTCCCCATGGTCAAGCAGGGGGTGAAAGGCAACTGTCCCACCCGTGGGGCTGGAATTGGCCTTTGCCAGGGCTCAGACTTGTCCAGATCAGAAAGCAGATCTAGATCTGGGGAGGAAGGAGAAGTCACCCAACAATAAGGAAAAAGGGCCACAAGAACACAGGGTAGCTGGCGATATGCTAGTGTGGCAGCACTGAGCATGACAGACGCGGAGGTTGGGATCATGCAGAAAGAGCCTGGCTTCAAGGGAGCAAAGGCAATACAGAGAGTGCAAAGAGGTTGGCAGTAGCAAAGGACATGGGGCCAGGCTGTCCCTTCAAGGACACGGGCAGGGCAGCTGAGGATAAAGTACATCAAATTACTCAGGAGAGAAAAACAGAGCTGGGGAGACAGTTGGAGCTTTAAAGGGAAGGGACATAGCTCAGGACACAACCAGCAAGACCAGGAGGTAGAAAGAGAAACCTTTCAGTACCTGGAATAGGGCTTGGAGGCAGAGGAGGAGGGAAAGGGATAGTTGGGAACAGAAAAACAGAGGTGTGGGTGCCATGAGAAGCGGAGGGATAGTTAAGATTACAGTAGGATGCAAGAGGGTTGCAATGAGTAACAGTTCAAAGAGAAGGAGGAAAGTCCAGGGGCAGGAGGTTTATGGAGGAAGAAAGCTTTGACTGAGCAAAGGGAGTGTGAATGGAAGATATTTTGGGGGTGAGACATTCTCCCATCAGAAAGAGAATGTTTTTTAGGGTTGGATTTTCAACGTGTGATGCTGCATGATAGTACCCAAATTGGAAACAAGAGGCTTTCTAGGCCAGGTGTTAGAAAAGCACAAGGTTAGGAAGTTTGAGATTTTTGCCTTGCCAATTCCTATCTCAGGACTGACCAGGGATGACACAGGAAGGAAAGAGGAGAAATGAGACATGGGGAGGAGGGTAAGAAGAACTGCCCTAGCAGTTATGCTGGTTCTGGACAGACAGATGACAATTCCAGCTCCCAGCTGTCTAAGAAAGCTCAACCAGGCAAACGGGTAGGAGTGGCTGCAAGAATCATTCTTTGTGACAATGGCATTCAAACCATTTAGTACTTCCTTTTTCTCTTTGCACTCTTCCCTCCCGCTACCCTGCCATGTGTCTCTCCATCCTCCCCTTATAGCATGATGAACCCCAGATGTGTATCAGTCAGGTCTGTCCCAAAATCTCCACAGCAATGCTTTTGGTCCTTCAGCATGAAATCCATGGTGTGTTGCTAAAGAACTAAATATCTAGTCACCGAATCAAGGAATAGCTGAGGTTGGAAGTGACCTCTGGAGATCATCTATCTCAACCAGCTGGCTCAAAGGGTCAAATAGAGCAGGTTGCCCAGGTCTGTGTCCTGTTGGGTTATGAGTATGTCCAAGGACGAAGTCTCCACAAGCTCTCTAGGTAACCTGTTCCAGTGTTCAGCCACCCTCACAGTAAAAAAGAGTTTTCAGATGTTCAGACAGAATTTCATGTGTTTCAGTTTGTTCTCATTGCCCCTTGTCCTGTCACTGGATAGCGCTTGGAGGAGTCTGGTTGCATCTTTTCTACTGTCTCCCACCCATTATTTATCCATATTGACAAGACCTCTCCAGGGCTTCCTTTTCTCCTGGCTACACAGTCCCAGCTCTCACAGCCTCTCCTTGTATGTCAGATGCTTCAATCTCAGAACATCTTTGCTCCTCCGTCAGCTGTACGGATGTTTCACAGCCCCACGCAGGCCAATGGGGAGATCATTTAAATGCTCTTTAGTCCTCTTACCTGCCCACACGTCTAGGATTGCAAGGCAGGGCTAAATGCTCACCTGCTGGACTTTTTTAACGCCACCCATTCCATGTCTCATACGCTGAATCTGGTCTCTTCTTAACAGAAAAGTCCCTTGTTGCCCAGAAAGTCAAACGCCACTTCACTTACCTACATGATTAACTTGCACAAGCACTTGTGTGCGCAGAGATAGAGGTACTGCGCTGGTACTGATAGTGGTACCACCAATAGTGGGACCCACCACATCCCTGGGTGAGTCTGTTCACTGAGCATTGTTATTTCTGTCATAGTCAAACGCTCCCTGAGCAATAAGAAACAAATACCAGAGTTCACGGGATTCAAGGCTTCCAAAGTGGCTTTTCTGAAGTGGTCTATTGCACTATTTACATAGTGGGCAGGCTTCTGGCTTTCACAGGGCATTGCCATGGGTGAGGTACATGTTCCTGTGCTAGCTTGTGTGAGAAACCTCTCTGTGGCTTTTCCAACAGCATATTGGTTTTTCCTGTTTACCTTTTAAAAAGATAATGTACCCTTCATGGTTTGTGCTTGCAGCCTCATCCAGCTCCGGTGGGGATGAAAAGTCAGTAAGTGCCATCTGAGACAGATGTGTAGGCACAATTCAAAACCAAGTGTCTAGACCACATGTCTAGACTGCAGTCCAGAGAACCTCATCCAGAGGTAAACAGGTAAAACAGGCCAGTGGATCATGTTCTGAAAGTGCATAATTTTCTCCATTTGTTACAAAGGGAGTCTGAGTGACTGATTTAGGTGGAGAGGGCCACAATGGGGACACGTAAAGGTCAGTTCCCTAAGGCAGCCATCTTTTCAATGTAAATTGATCAATGAGGCATCAATGCAGGTGGGTCAACTTCCAGTGTCAGGTACTTTTCATGGAGTACAATAGAAAGTAACCTCCCATAGGTGCCTGTTCTTCTTTATTGACTGGAGGAGGAACCAGCACAACCAGCTGCAATTTTGACAACTAACTTTTGAATATCTATGGTTTGGAGAAAAGCATCCATCACTATGAACTTCACAGACACTCTGAGTGAGTGAGCCTTCTCTTCTCCAGGCTGAACAACCCCAACTCTCTCAGCCGGTCATAGCAGAGGTGCTCCCACCCTCAGATCATCTTCATGGCCCTCCTCTGGACCCACTCCAACAAGTCCATGTCCTTCTTATGCTGAGGGCTCCAGAGCTGGACACGGTATTCCAGGTGGGGTCTCACCAGAGCAGAGTAGAGGAGCAAAATCCCCTCCCTCGCCCTGCTGACGACACTGCTGGGGATGCAGCCCAGGATGCAGGTGGCCTTCTGGGCTGCCAGTGCACATTGTCAGCTCATGTTGAGCCTCTCATCTACCAACACCCTCAAGTCCCTCTACTCATGGCTGCTCTCAATCCATTCTCTGTCCAGCCTGGATTTGTACTTGGGATTGCCCTGACCCAGGTGCAGGACTTTGCACTTGGCCTTGTTGAACTTCATGAGGTTGGCACGGGCCAGCTCTCCAGCCTGTCCAGGTCCCTCTAGATGGCATCCTCCAGTGTGTCAACCGCTCAACAGAGCTTGGTGTCGTCGGCAAACTTGCTGAGGGTGCACTCAGTCCCTACATCCATGTCACCCACAAAGATGTTAAATACTACCAGTCCCAGTACTGACCCCTGAGGAACACCACTCATCACTGCACACCACTTGGACATCGACTCATTGACTGCAACTCTTTGAGTGCGACCATCCACCCAACTCCCCATCCACCGAGTGGTCCATCCATCAAATCCATGTCTCTCCAATTTAGAGACCAGGATATCATGTGAGACAGTGTCAAATGCCTTGCACAAGTCCAGGTAGATGACATTTGATGCTCTCCCCTTATCCACCAAGGCTGTAACCTCGTCGTAGAAGGCCACCAAGTTTGTCAGGCACAATTTGCCCTTAGTGAAGCCATGCTGGCTGCCATTAATTACCTCCTTATTTTCCATGTGCCTTAGCAGAGTTTGCAGAAAGATCTGCTCCACTATCTTGCCAGGCACAGAGGTGAGACTGACCGGCCTGTAGTTCCCCGGGTCAACTTTTTTACCCTTTTGGAAAATGGGGGTTATGTTCCCCCTTTTCCAGTCAGCGGCAATTTCACCAGACCACCACGACTTCTCAAATATGATGGATAGTGGCTTGGCAACTACATCCGCCAGTTCTCTCAGGACCTATGGATGAATCTCATCAGGTCACATGGACTTGGGCGCATTCAAGTTCCTCGGCTGGTCTCGGACCTGGTCTTCTCCTATGGTGGGCAGTACCTCATTCTCCCAGTCCCTGCCTTTGCCTTCTGCAACTTGGGCAGTGTGGTTAGAGCCTTTACCAGTGAAGGCTGAGGCAAAAAAGTTGTTGTGTACCTCCGCCTTCTCCATGTCCAGGATGACCAGGTCTCCTGTTTCCTTCTTGAGTGGGCCCATAGTTTCCCTAGTTTTCGTTTTGTCCCCGATATACCTATAGAAGGCTTTCTTGTTGCCCCTGATGCCCCTGGCCAGATTTAACTCTATCTGGGCTTTAGCTTTCCTAACCTGATCCCTGGCTGTCCAGATAATAATCCTTTTCTGCATAGCTGCATTCTAGCAAGTCAGCCCCCAACCTATCCTGTTGCATGGGGCTGTCCACCCCAGAAGCAGGACTTTGCATTTGCTTTTTTTGAGGTTCACATCAAAACATTTCTCACCCTGTTGAGAATACTCTTTCTGAATACCTGCCCTCCCCTCCAGCCTATCATAACCAGCTGCCAGTTAGACTTTCAGCCATTGACCACTAGCTTTTCAATCCAGCAGTCCACCCACCTTTCAATCCATCCATCTAGTACATATTTCATCTGGTTTTCCATAGAGAAACTATGGAAGATAATCGCAAAGGTCTTGATAAAGCTGAGGTATACAACACCCACTGCTCTCCCCCCACCACAGAGCCAGTCATCTCATCACAGAGAGCTATCAGATTGGTCAGGCAAAATTTGCTTTTGGTAAATCTATGCTGACTGTTCCTAATCACCTTCTTGTCCTTGATGTGCCTGGACGGGGCTTCCAAGAGGATTCTCTCCATAACCTTCTATGGCTAAAGCCATTGTTTCCCATATCTAGCTGCTGAAGCTGGTGCTATCAGTGTGCCAGTTTTTTTCCATGTTTGCAAGATATTTATCATATTTTGGACCACCGCATGGGCGAACGCAGAGCCAGCTGCATCTTAGAGGGGGTTGTTTATGACCAGCAGAAATGTGACAAACCTAAAACACTTGAAGTGTATTTAACAGTGTGAACGTAGACTTAGAGAACAGCACTGAAAAGTGGTATTTTTCAGCAGTCCTGCAAGCATCTGTGGATGAGCAAGGAGGACTCCCAAACAGAAATGTCTGTTAATCTAGAAAAAATCTGTAACAGCGCCTAATCAAAATCCTTGGGAACACGGGAAGCATCCATAGAAGGACAGCTGAGATGTCCTTGAATATGCTATGTCCAATACTGAACAGTGGGGGACAAGGAAAGGCACCAAATTTACACTTATTCAGAGATTCATGTTGGCCATTAGGAAACACTCTTTTCTCAAGGAGGTGGCACAGCCCTGGGACAGGTTCTTGTGGAGGTGGGTGACCTCACGCTTGGAGGTTTACAAAATTTGGTTTGTCAAAAGTGTTGCCAACCTAGTCTAGTGTTGGTGGCTGTCCTGCTCCAAGTGAGGTCGTCCTGCATCCACCTTTTAATATGAGAAATATTTCTATTTGTTGTTTTAACCAGATACAAGTCATAGACCCCAAGTTGAGGGGGGATGGGAAGTTCTTAAATTGGATTGTAACAGACTATACATTTCAATTGTTTCTTCCAATCTGTTAATTCAGGATTTTCTAGATGTTTTAGTATTCTTCTCTAGAGGTCATTTTAAACCATTTACCAAATGTGGTTATAATCTGACAATCCTACTTGACACACAGGTACAACCTTACAATATCTCATTGTCACAGAAAAATTAATATTAATTAATGCTCGTAGCCTGAGTGGTTTTATAACCACCTTCTTCCAGCCTTGGTTATTTTTTGCTTTTGCCAGTTCATTCCCCATCCTCCTCTCTTCTTATGACACTGCGATGTCCAGCAACACATTAATTATGCCTCTAAAAAGAGCTGATGGCAATGAGGGCGTTAGTTTCTTATTATGCTGTCTGATTAAAACTTCTGAGCACAAGTTATTTAACAATGAGCCAGTATCTTAATCTTCCTTCTGTCTGTTCCTTCTGTGCTTGACACAAGCATCTGAATTTCATTATTTCTTTAACTATCAGCACTTTGAGGGTCAACTTAGATCTCCAACCACATCTAGACCATCTCTCGTGCTTTTTGGTGCCAGGGCCCTGCAAGAAGCAACACATTTTTGAAGAACTGGAGTGATGTTGGCTACTGAGTCATTCTGTGTGACTAGAGAAATAAATTGTATTCGTACAATGAGGAACACTCTGGAGGATCAGGAATTAATTTTCTTTTACTTAGGACTCTCCTCACTCCAAAAAATGCAACACGAATTTAGTAAAGTTGCAGGACTTCCTGCCCAGCATGTAATTTTGCCATAGTCCTTTCTCAGCCATGGTGCCTAGTGCTCTCTATCCTCTTGTGAGAAATGTCTGCTTCTCTGACAGGAGATCCAGAAAAAGCATGGATATTCCTCAGATCTACACCAACCTCAGTGATGAGATGTTGTTCCAGCACATACAGATGCCTGGACTGCTCTTAGGAGAGTTAAGGCAACTCACAGCCACGTACTCCTAGCTCCATGCTCCACAATGGTCCACATGAGCTAAGAGGAGACAACCGAAGTCCTGATCTAAGACACATCAATCTCCTATGCAAAGAGTTTTGCCCACCTGGGAAAAAATTGAAAGCAGCTGTGCGAACAGGGTGTGCAGGGCAAGATCCATGCTAGTAGCATACATAGAGTTTTGGAAATGCCTAACAAGGGTGTTGCCTCCAGAGCATATTATCTCTGGTAAGGACGAGGAACTGAGAGAGGCAAAGGGTGTGATGGAAGTCTGTGACAGATCAGTAAACTGATCCAGGTCTGGTCCAGGGACACTACACTTAGAGTTGCTGAAAATGCTACTAGCCCAGCTTGACACACAGGACAGCCCTGGGCCCTGTAGCGGAAGTTGTGTCTGCTTTTGAGCCATCAGGACTCAAAATCCAGCTGAGACTCTGAAAAAGGTGCTAGGAAGACAGACACTGCAGGGTATGGGAGAGAACAAACCAGTCACCTGGGGTGGTGGGAATAGCTCCCAGGTTTCCACTGGTGTTTTGCAGACTGTGGGTGCTTCTGCAACACGAGCTGCAGGCAGAGCACTTGAACTTGTCCAGTTCTGGGCCACCCAGTTCAAGAAGGACAAGGAACTCCTGGACAGAGTCCAGCAGAGGGCTACAAAGATGCTCAGGAGACTGGAGCACCTCTCTGATGAGGAAAGGCTGAGAGACCTGGGGCTGTTCAGCCTGGAGAAGAGAAGGCTGAGAGGGGATCTCATCAATGCTCAGCAA